>JAPYZO010013090.1:0-14004 GCA_030522905.1 Torymus flavipes
GAGAGAGAGAAAGAGAGGCTAATTGATTTTGGCGGGTCTTCCAGCACGCTCGGTTACCTACGATACAGCCTACTTCCTGTCCGCACTGATTTCGAGAGCGAGCAAGAGAGAGAGAAGCACCGGTTTGTTTTACGATCGTGTTTCTCCCGAGCGCGAGAAAGAGACTGATTTTTACGAGGTACAAAGGAGCGAGGAAGAGCTACGGCCCGCCGGCGCGCACGCGCTCATCGCCGACAATGTCTTTATATTCGACGCTCAGCTGCGCGCTTTGTAATCTCGCGCTAATGGACGTCGACGAGGAGGCGGCTTTTTTTCTTCTTCTCCCTTCCTCTCCTTTATATCCACCTTGCAATTGCGCGCCTTATGTTTTTCATACACGATGTCGCGATGACGACGGCGAACGAAGCGGCCGCGATCGATCGGCGATTAATTTCGGCACCGATTTCCCAATTCGACCCTTCATTAAACCTATATTCGGCATAAATCGTTAATTATCCGCTAGACCAAGCAACCAACCTCGAAAGACAGACACACACATATATAAATTGCCGGCGCGCGGACGGGAGCCGCGTGGTGGGCGCCTCTGGGCCGCATTATAATGTATTTATTAAGGAGGCCGTCGTAAAACGGCATTTAATTACCGACCGCCGCCGCCGCCGATATCGAAAACCGATCCCTTTGAACTCTCGCGCGCGCGCGCGGCTGTTCGTTTTTTTTTGCGTACGGCGCGGCTTTCGTAATATTCACCACCGGCGGAGAATTTTCGTGACGACGCGACGAAAATCATCGCGGCGGGGCTCACGATCACGCGAGAAAATAAATTAAGGAATATATCCTATAAATATACGAGAGGACGACGCGTGGCTTGAATTCGAGATGTGTGTGGACGCGTATATAATTAGGGCGAGAAAAAATGTGTAGACCGACGCGTCTCTGCGTATATTATAATGTATGCTCATTCGGTGCGAGGCGAGCCGTTTCGGTAATGGATTAACGCGTGTGATCACATCGGTAAGCGAAATCTTTTGCACAACCGACATTTTATTCGCGATTCTACTTTATATGGTACCGATTAACAACAATCGTTATCAAAAACCGAGCGCTTATTAAAAAGAAAAAAAAAGTGAACCGAGCGAAAATGAAAAGCCTCGCTATTTGCAAAGAGCCCGATGTCCCCGAGCGGAGGCCCAAAGTGAGACGATACAGTACGTCAAGAGCGAGCGAGAGAGAGGACGGCGTATCCGGTCTCCTCCGCGAGCGCGCGATCGGCTTTAGTATGCAGGCAACGCAATGTCGGTGTGTGCCGACGCCGCCGCCGTCGGCTCTTGTACGCGCCGCGCGCCTCGTACGATGCCGTCGCAGAGAGAGAGAGAGAGAGAGAGCCGATTCTGATTTATTGGAAATGAGCGCTGGAAGATCGGTATCGCACGGTGGTACGATCGTCATGCCGTATAGGTTTGAAAAATTTTCGTCTCGGATATATGCAAGAGAATATTTTAATTCAGGGCTATTTTCGACGCGTCAAGAGTATATATATACGAGCGATCGATAAAAATCCATTGTTCAGTTGCGAATCTATCCCGAGAAACGACGACGACGATGCAGCTTCCGGCGCACGCGCGGCTCTGACACCCGATACCCTATGTTTTTCCGAGTCAGCGACAATTCGATCTGCACAGTCCCCGTTCCTTGATAAAAGGGCTGCACGAGCTTGCACTTGCGCTAAATTTCGTCGTCGCACGTTACTTATGTACACTCACACGAGGTATGTGTAGAAGTATGCGAAGGAACGAAAGAGAGGGAGAGAAAGTACACAGGCGCACAGGTGGCTACTATGCTCATTTCGCTCGAAGGCGACGCACTGTCTGCACGAGCCGCGCGAGCGCGCTGACGTAGTCGCTATTCGTTCGGGCTAATCGCGCGCGAGTTCGCTTTCTTTATACTTTTTACCTCCCCCGCATATTCGTTTGCATCCGCAAATAGTAGTGTTTGTAAATATAAGCGCGGCAAATTCAGCTGCGCGAGCGAATGTATATATATTACCAAGTGACTGGGGTTACCGAAAAAACAACGAACGACAAAATGTATATTCTAGGCGCGCGCATAAATTATAGCGATACGCGCGCGGGGGCGCCAGGACCTTGAGCCAGCCTCCTCTGTCTAGCTAGTATAGAAAAAGTGAGATAGAGAGAGAGTCGCACGGGTGTGTCTATCCCCGGCGCTCTTCATATTATGCAAAGGAGGCTACTCTAGTCGCGATCCGCAAAAAATCGACACTCTCCATCTCGCTCTTGCAAAGGCCGAACGCGTCGGCGCATTCTAAATACACTATGCCGCGGTGTGTGTATATATGTGTGAGCGTCCGATGATGCGGAGGCCGGAAGCTCGGCGCACCGTATAAACTCTCTTCCGCCGCTGCGTGCGGCTCTCTATATAATACACACATCGTGTGTATATAGCCTTCGTCTCTCGGTTTTACTTTCAAGAGAGTGAAAAGGAAAGATAGTGCGTGCAGGCGCGTCCCATCCACCAAGCAGTGACATGATCAGGATTTGGAAAATATGGTTTTTGTATACGGACACTTACGTAGTCGTCGCGAAAGTCCTGGGCGTAATAGAGGGCCGTCTTGGCGGTCGTGATGATGTTACCGAGGATCATCTCGTCGCTCAGCTGGGGTATGTCGATGTCGCCGGCGAAGTCGTCGCCGCTCAGACCGCATGGGTTCAGCCACTTGGGCGCCGAGCCCAGTCGCTGGGACTCCAAGGACATCGTCGTTGGGGCGCCGTGCACCGTCACTGCGAGCAGCGCTACCAGCAGGCTACCTAGCCCTGAAACCAAAAACAAACAGGTTTGTTAGAAAAATCTTGTGCTTCCATCATACATATGGAAGAATATGTTTTATTGTCAAGAATGAAATCTTTCTACAACTATATATAGAGAAAATACAGCAGCTGTTGCCAGCTGCAGATCTGTACCATCACGTTTAAGAAATAATCGGTACATCGCGCAAAAATAAAATAAATAGCCAGAGAGAGAAGCGACGTACTCGCTTCTCGAGAAAAGAGTCAATTACAATCAAAGCGAGAGTCAATGCCTCCCACTCACTTCCTATAATACAGATCGCTCCCGATAATCCGTGGGCGGATCGTCGTACTTATCCTCCAGACTGCGGCTCGTTATAACGCGCGACGAAGCGAACGCACGCCTTATTCTTACACGTCCGTGTCTATATCGAGTGCCTGATACTACAATAAGCCACCCAAGCGTCCGCGCGTGTGCGATATCCAACTAGCGACCGATGCACCGTCTATACCCTATACAAACTAATACACAGAAAAGAGAAGCCAGTGTATCTATATATAGAAAAAGGAAAATTCGCACTCATCGCGAGAAATAGAACGCACGTGCAAAAGTTCGCGACCGTTCGACCGGTGAATTTCCTCGCTGCGCGGCTCCTGGGGGATTTTTAGTATAGTGTGCGATGGTATGCGCGAGCGAAAGAAAAGCCGCGACGCGCCGACGAAATACTTCAGTGTGTGTATGTCGGAAAAAGCGTGAGGCTATACACGGGAGAGAAACGCGGGGATATAGGAAAAAAGGATAAATGGGCCGGTGGGGAATGATAGGATCGCTCTCGGAGAATTTCGACGTTGGGGACGACGACGCGCGACTGATATACCTGTGCGGATGAATGCGTTCCGTCATTATCCTGATTTTTATCTCGTATTCAGATGAGGTAACGATATACATCCTACATCTATATATACTCGACAATAGTTTATATTGTGAAGGAGAAAGAGAGAAAAGACATAACGGCTTTTAAAAATCATTCCTCACGTACTCTCTGTCCCCACCAGCAGCCGACGCGTGTGTGCAAAAAACGTCAAAGCGACGAGAACCCCGCGTCGATGTATGAAAAATGGCGCGCGTGCGCGATCCGCACGCACTTACAGCCACGGCGGCTACGGCGGCGGCGAGTAAATTAGCCGGTCGCAAAAAGCGCCCGCGGAAAAATGCGGTAATGGCGCACTGTCCTCGCATTGCTCCGCGACAATTATACGCAATTACATCTCCGCGGGATTTGCCCCCCTATAGCGAACGCGAACGCGTTGCGGTAGGTCGCACCGTAAACGCGCACACGTTCGCCAATTTATCGCTCCTGCGGCGGCGGCGGCGGCGGCAACTTCTGTCGCCGGCACGACAGTTACGCGCGTGCTTTTGATATTTTTCTTCGATTATTATTTTGCCTGTACATATTATATACACAGGGGAGTTTTTAACGAATATTATATACGAGATATTATTATTACCCATCCACCTGCAGGTGTCGTTTCCTCAGAGTGCACGTGAACCGCTGCAAGTTACCAAAGAAGAAGAAGAAGAAGAAGAAGAAGCGACTATCGGGCCTCATTGTACATGTATATTGTACACGCGACGGCGGAAGACTAAAACTCCCGTCACGCCGGCGTTTCTTTTTATATACGCGCCATGTCGATTTATGACGCAATGTGTTTCGCACACTCCAGATCTCGCACATTGACTCACGCGCCCATCAATGAATTCCTCGCTCGCGTACATACACACGTACATACTCTTCTCTGTATTTTGATAATACTATATGAAAACGCTTGTATACACACCATGCACACACTGTATATATAGATACATGGCGAGGGAGCGAAAAGAACGCGGGGAAAATATGCGAGTTATTCTTGCTAATTATTTTTAATGCGCGGCTCCCCCGGACTATATACGTGCTAATTGTCGCCGCATCGGTTTTTCTCTCTCTCGTCGCGGATAACAAAACCACCTGTAGAACGCGCAAGCTCCGCGAGCTTTTTCAGCTGCACGCGTAGTATTTCGTAATGGTGTCTTAATTGTTTTAATCGTTAATTTAATTTATATAATCGACGATGCGGCGGATCGGTATCAAAGTGTATATATTGTCGTGCCTGCGCAGGAGGTTTTTTGCCAAGCTAAACGTGTAGGGCAGGTTATACAATGCATTATGAAATAAATTTTATCAACAAAATATTTTGATAAAGCTCGAATAAAAACTAACGAGAAACCATATATTACCTCTCTGGTGAACGAGCGAAAAAAAAGAAAGCCAGGATACGAAGGGCAGGAGAGATGATCCGGAGTAGTCGCGTTCGCTCGGGGCGCGTACGAGCTCTGTGTATCGATAAGCCGCCGCCGCCGCCGCCGCCGGACCGTTACCAACACAAGCCGCCGCCGCAGCGATGACTAATACGTTCATCGGCTCGCGACTCACACACGAGACACTGACGTCATACGCGCGCGCACCTCGCACACACATACATACCGCAGTGCGAAAAGAAGCAGCAGCGGCGGGAAAATCGCGCGCATGCGCCGGGGAATCCTGCCCGCGGGAATCACAGAAAGGCGCGCGAAAAGACGATGTAAGTATCGTTGCTCGAGTTTGTTTGGTATCGATTGCCAGTGTATATGTACGCGCGCATAGCCGCATAATATGCCTGGTTACGCAATATAGACGAGGATGAGCAGCTGTTTTCTTTTTATTTTCGTACATAATGGAATTAACTATAGCAGCGTCAATTATTAAAGCGCGCGCGCGCGCGCGCCGGCCGTGCGTATGTATAATGATTTAGCAGCTCTGCGGGTTTATAAAAAAGCACTTAAAAATAACCGGCCGTAAAATCGATTCAATTACGCGCAAAAAACGAAGAAGAAACTCAAGCTCGTGGCTTGAGAGACAATGCGCGCTTCAGGGGATATATATATGTGTGTGTGAGTGCGGCGAGAGAGAAGAAAAAAAGAGTGTGTTGCGCGCGAAGGCGTGTAATTAGTCCGGGGCGGCCGACGGCGCGTGATTTATCACGGAGAGCGAGTAGCTCGTTACCCCTCGCCGTATGTATATGTGTGTGTGGTAGCGCACGCGGACACCTGTGGGCTTGCCGATAAAGCCTCGTAAATTGAGGTGTGTGTGTGTATTAAAGGGCTCGTTGAGTTTGATATAGGTGTCAAGTGAGTAGTAGGGGGTCCAAGTGATTTTTTCCTTTTTTTTATGAATGTAGGGTAACCCGATATATGTACCATAATATATTGGGTAAAACAGTCATAGCGGGCGGTGCGAAATTTTGTAACTCCGCGTAGTGAGTGAGTCAACGAATCAGACTCTAAATCTAGACCGCGCGCGACATCACACACGGGCTAGAAAAGCCTAGAGAGACGTGATTTTCGTCGCGGCAAGCGCCCCGTTATTACCACGGCGCCGCTCCCGCGATTTCACTTTGCTATTTTTCCCTACCTCCTTCTTCTTTTTTTTTAATGCCGTGGGAATTCTCAACCCAAATGCCGTTGAACCGCGGCGACGACGGGGGACACTCTGGTTTGGCTACTCCGGGAATAATAAAGAACGCGACGTTGACCTGCCGCGAGGGAGCTCCATTTTTTTTTGTTCTTTTACAGAACGAGACGCCGGGGAACTACTGCTGCTGTATAATACAGAGAAATCCGGCGAAGCTTCCGCGTATGGCGCCGGATATTCCGGGAAAAGTCCGTGAGGTGTAGAAGTTATCGGTGAACTATTAGAATGAGAGAGAGAAGAGAAATTCGGCGATCGTAGACGCGCGTACGTATATATATCTATGTGGACATAATTTTTTGGAGCGACGGAATGTTTGAGTAACGCTGCTTTTTTTGTCGCGGGCAAAGAGAGCAAGTGTCCCAGCGGCCGATTAGCATAAAACGCGCGTTAATGTCGTAATTTATATCCTAATCTTTCGGGATTTATGGCACGCAAGCTAGCGCGGTGTATAGCTAATTAGTGCGTGCGGCGCTGGATTTTGAAATTTGCCGCTAAAATCCGCGCCGCGCGCTTTGAATTTTTAAACAAACGTATATATATATATATATGTATCCCACAAAATTCTAGAACAGACTAGCTTACACGCACGTATCCATTCCAGCGACTAATTTCGTCCTATCTGTCGGCGGGCCATTAGCGCAAATTAATCGAACCGCTTTTCCGGCTGTTAAAAAAAAAAAGGAAAATAGCGCCAGACGCTTGTGGAGCCGAAAAATCGCGTGGGACGCACGGCCTCGTTACGCCCACCCGTCGCACCCCTGCGAAGGGAGGATTAAGGGATCAACCAGAACGCGACTTGTTGCCGACGGCGGAGATGGGGGTATAGGATAGCATTCCGATCGGTCGTTTCTTTTTTCGGACCTCGTTAATGGGGTGGCGTGATTTTTTTAGGGAGTCTAATTGTGGCTCTATACATGTCGTACTGGTGCGGTTGGTATAGTGAAATAAAAAATGAATGACTAAAATTTTGACAACTCAATTAACCAAACTATAAACACACACAAAAATGTAATCACAACCTTAAAGAAAATGCTCCAAAATGAATGTCGGAGATTTGCATGTCTCCAGTGATATCGGAGCGCACGCTGTCTCTCTCTTCTGCACCGCGCGAAGCAACAAGTGTCAGCCTCCCGTCGCACACGTATACCAGCGCGGCCCTCTTCCATTCATGCCTCCACGTGTGCGATCGATCGATCACCCCAGAGCGTGCGTAAAAAATGCATGCGCTCAAGGGCGCACTCGCACAACCGATCGGTGTTACTTTGGGTAACGTAACGTGTGATGGTAACGAAAGAATTAATTGGCATCATTTGCGGCCAATTGGCCGTATATACTTTTATATTAAAAGAGGGTACACTTTTTTTGTGAAAATAACTGGCGAAAGGGTTGTCTGTCAACCTCAATTCTGATGGCATCAATTCCGTACATCGTCACCACTAGCAGCGTTTAACGATTTTGAAATACAATTATATACACCGTCGAAAAAGAAGAAGAAGAAGAAGAAGAAATGAAAAAACTTACTCAGCCACGTGGTGCAGGCCATGGCGATCCTGGCGGACCTCATCCCCCGTCGGCACCTCATCGTCTCGTACTCTCGGCAGTCTTCTCTCGGCTCCTTATCGTCATCACAGCTATCGTCACCGGACACCACCTCACCCCGCTCAACGTCTCGCGGCATCTCGAGTTGTGTCCGGCTCTTACGACTACTACTACTACTACTACTACTATCACGACAGCACGCGGGTACACAATTACTACTTGGGCGCAGCACGTCCTTAACATCACCACTATTACAACACGTGAGTATGCGTCCCGCGCTCGTCACTTCACTAGTACTGCTGCTACTGCTGCTGTTCCTTGTAATCCTGTGGCCGGTGGTTCGCTGGTCCCGCGTCAGGATATCCCTCATCGCTTGGGCGTCCATCAGCTGCACTGACGACGTTGTCGTCGTCGTTGTCGTCGACATTGTGCGCAAAGTGTCACTGTTGCCTTCTTGTTCCTTGTCGTTACTGGTGTCGACCGCGCGATCGCTGGGCAACAACCGATTGCACATTGCACCGCCGGCGCATATATATAAGTGTCCAACACTCAACGGTATACTCATACAATATATAATAAATATATACTATATATATATATGCAGGTTGGCAAGTGTAGGTGTGGGCTAAGAGTCGATCGGATGCGCGTGCATCGGCGACACTCGGGGCACTGATCTCGGACACGCGCTACGCGCCGATACTTATAACGGGTCCTTCCGAGAGGGGTAGCTTTTTCCTCCTCTCTCCCCTCTCTATCTCTCGCTTCCTCCTCCTCGTCGTGGGTGGGGGGTAGCTCTCTCACTCTCCCGCCGCGCAATCTTCAAAGGGTGCGCGCGTATATATATATACCAATAGATAGTGTATATGTGTGTGTACGCGCGCGGGCGCGTGCGTGTCGGGCGAGTGTCAGGAGGTGACTGAGCGCAGCACACAGCGCTTGCTTGCCGCTCGTCCTCCGCCTCGAGCGAGACAGCTGGATTGTATCACCTCCCGTGGCGCGCACGCCGCCGCTGCCGCTGCTGCTGCTGCTGCTGCTGCTGCTGCTTCGCTCAAAGGTGAGTAGTAGTCTCTCTCTCTCTCTCTCTCTTTCTTCCTTTCTCGCTCGCTCGCTTACTCGCCTCTCCTTGGTCTATACGTGTGTCTGTGTGTATAGAGTAGGAGTGAACACCCGCGGAAGGTGGAAGTGGAAGGTGGACACTTCTTTCTCTCTCTCTTTCTTGCTTTCTCTCAGCGGTGTGCTATCGGCGCTCTATACCGCCCGGCGAGGATCTATGTATGTGTAGAGAGCGCACGTGGACGCACGCAGGAGTGCAACCCCGTCGTATACACGCACCCCCTCTCCCCTCTTTAGCTCCACTGCGGTGGAGGAGGAGGAGGGGACGCCCCCACGTATGCGCGCAGCCCCTCCCTCCCCGCTCCCTCGCTCTCGTGCAGCCCGTTCAACTCATTCATGATTCTCGTGCCGCACGAGCGAGCGAGGGAGGAGGGGGAGGGCACGCACGCATCTCTCTCTCTCTCTCTCTCTTTCTCTTTCTCAAAGCCGCACACCCCCACCGGGCGGCAGGCTGACTTACGCCATCCCTACTCCTGCGTGGATGTGTGTGTGGGGGGGTAGAGGTATGCGTGAGGAGTAGCAGCAGCAGACGACGAGGTGCCGCCGGTGCGCCAGTATATACGAGCGAAAGAGAGAAGAGTCGTTCCGCAACGGTTGCTGCAGCGCTCTGTGACTTGTGCCTGCTATGATGGGCTTGTAATCCTTTTCTTAATCCTTTGAAGGGCCGAGAGATCGGGGAAGCCCCCGAATTTGGCGCAAGTAATTGACGCCACGGGGATACTGGAGCAGGTACGCAACGTCATTTGCTGGACCTTTTGAAGGATTTTGCAAAGTGTGTCGGGGACTGGGCGGAAAATTCCGAGTAATTTGCACGTATAAGCACTCAATAGTAGGCAATGTTACAGTTACAGTCGTGATAAACACGTGATGGGCGATTCTTCAAAGTTGCAACAATATTTTTATTGAGTTATAAAAAAAAATATTATTACAGAAATGTGCACTGTCAACTTTTTATTTGATAATACCTTATTTGGGATAATTTTTTTTTATAGAAGGAATAAAGTGGTCGGCAGAAACTGCAAACTCATCGACGAAGATCTCACAACAATCAACATCAATTATCATCGTATTATAACGCTTATTAGCGTTTGAAAATATTGATATAATGCATTTTCTTCTTTAAAATGGGTATTCGGTTACTCCGAAAACTGACTGAATTTCGTGGAACCACACGAATACTTACTCTCGTGTACCGCAAGCACGATAGATCGGGATGCGATAACCAACTGATAATGACCGGACGACTTCTCTCTCTCGCTCTCTCTCTCTCTCTCTCTCTCTCTTTCTCTCTCTCTCTCTCTCTCTCTCTCTCGTTAGTTCTCACTGTATCACACTTGCTATGTACAAGCGACTGACGAATCTTTGTGTTCTTACTTTTATTCTATACATTCACAGCGACAAGATTTTTTTCAAAATTGCGTTATTAGTAAATATTATTTATGGCGTTTGTATAAAAATGTGAGTAAAAAAGTATATTATATTGATTTATATACGTAGTTATCGTATACGAAAAATACATTCTTCCAGAGCCGCAAACTGCGTTAATTAAATGCAAATGAGACTAGGAAAAAATTAATTATTATAAAATTTATTAACAATTAGCTAATATATTAGTTAACATAAAACTATTTTATATCAACATAAATTTTCCTTATCTTGCATTAATGTCTCATCTGCATAACGATAAGCATTAAATTACAAAATGATTAGTTTAATAAAACTCTTGAATCAACGATTCAAATTCAACAATACATGCACGTAACAATCTCAGATACCCTTAATCAAGAAAACCATCGGTCAGTATACAAAAAATGAACCGTTCCACCGTACACATCACCCTAATTAAAGCGTTCCTCGACCACGTCAACGACTTTCGCAACTTTATGCAACGTCCGAAAAAAGTGTAAGTCATCAGCGCGAGGCAACGGTACCTCGCTCGCACTTTCTTTCAGAATCCCGGGAGCGGGAGATACATCCTCTCGCTATCGCGCGCGCCTGCGCTATTTCCTTAATGTATTCAAAGCTTTGCGTGGCCGGCGGCACGTGAGCGATCAAACGTGTCGGCGAACACGCACAGTCATTGCTCGCTCGATGAATGAATTTCGCAAAAAGCGTAAGTATACGAGGTGCCAAAGTCCGCGTATGCGTGAGTCTTTTTATCTTAATTGGCCGGTTATTTGTGGCTGCTATTCGGGAGATGGGGTTGACGGCTAACAGGTGTTGTAAAACAGTGTGTGGGTGTTCGTTTTCTGATTTGCATAATTTGTTTTACACGTTTATTGGAAGTAGGAAGGTCTACAAATATATAACACGAATGAAAAAGTGTAAAAGTGCAAACGACTTTGTAGACTATAACTTTTTTGTCACTGTTGTGTGTGGTTATTATAAAAATGATGAAATTACCATTGCAAATAATCGTTTAATTTCTTCTTTTTTTTCCAGAAATTATTTTTCATTTTGACTTGCAACCATTGGTATAATACAAAATTCACAAATCATTTCGAAAAAAAATCTTGTAATAACAAAATTTAAAAAATCTTCCAATAATGATGACAATTTTCAAAAGTGACCTTAGAAGTCGAAGATACAATGTAACGATGTTGCGTTTTGCTACGTCATGCATTATGTATCATTGCGTATTTTAAGAATCCTTGTCCAACTATCGTAAAATGAAGCAAGTTAGAGAAATCATTCCAACGATCTCCATAAAAAAAAATCTCCAACATATATCCTGCTCTCGACAACTTCTTAAACTTTGATCGGACCGAGAATGTCGCAACGAACAATGACCGACGAGCAATCGGCGCGTAAAACCGATTCTCCTTCGAGATTTATGTGTCCACGCAACGATTCTCGTCGATTGTACCTGTCCAATCGGCGTAATATCAAGAGCCATTTCACTCCCCGGGCGGGTAACTCAATTACACCCGTCCTCATAACGGATGAAAAAACCCTCTATATATACATACATATACCTCCCGTGCGCACTTGAAAAAATCTACCGAAAAATTTTCCGAGTCAAAGGACGCACGCGCTCTCGCTCGCCTTTTCAAAGACGCGCACGTGCGGTTTTATACATTATACATATATATACACGCGTTCCTCTCACTCTCCTCGGGGCCCTATACGTGCATCTGCGCGCGAGCGCAGCGCTTGGGTCCGTGAATGGGGACCAGAATCCCTGCAGGTCCGTACGAGCGCGCGTAGACAGCTGCTTTTCCGTTATGCGCGCGCGCTCTCGATATTCCGGAATCGGGAAAATAGCGGACAATGAGAGCGGAACGATGAAAGCGCGCCGCGGGCAGGAAAATGACGTTTTACGGGGGTTTATTGTGAGGGGGTGTACACGCGTGTGCCTTGGCTATGTATGTGTAACCCGATGCCAGGCGCGCGCGTAGCAGCCGCTATATGTAATTGTGGCTGCATATCGAGTTTTCTCGAGAAATGCCGCGGGGTAATTCTAATTATGCGGGAGGTTAGAGTGGCGTAGAGGTTTTAGGGAAGTGCGCAGTGTTGTGGTTATAGGATGTAATTTAAAATTATGCTGAAAGAGATTTTTATATGGGGTAGTAGTTGTATACTACTTTATCTTTCTTTTGAAGTTTTCAGTTCATATATCATGTTGAAATATAAGCTCTTTTTAGAATTTTGGAGTTTTTGGAGTCAATGAATATTTTTTTCACGTTTTTTAATAAACTTATACTGATAAGTATAAGAGTTCTTTAATATAAAGTTTTCTATATTTCTTTGATTTTAAAACGGGGTACAAATTTGGTCCAACATAAACAATTAAAATTGGACAAACTAGGCGATCGAGAGTATAGAAAAAAATACGTCAAACTAATAATATCCATTAATATTAAAATGAGAATTAAGAAAGCAATGAATAGCAAGAATAATCTATTCTATAAAAGACTTACTTCCATTCGCAGTAAACGTGTATTATCTTTACGTAATTTTTGTTCAGTCAACGTAAAAGCAATTCCAAAAATTTTCATCGGAAACTTTTGCCTCTTCGAAAAAGCCTTTTTTTTCAAAATATAGACACAGTACAAAGCCCGATAAAAATAACTGCAGCGTAGCGTCACGATAGACCATCAAGATTGGATAACTTTCCTACAACTTACATGTTTTACTCTCCGCGCCGATAAATAATTGCCGCAATCCGCCGGCTGATTACGCCGCGAACGAACTTGAAACGAAATTCCCGTTGATGCGCACTCGCACACACACCTGCCATTAAATATTTTTCCCATTATATTTCCAAACTCCACTTGCTACATCCATGCTTCCTACACGAACAGTAAAAAAACACCCCTACGACCCTTGGTCCTGTGCTATACGCTTCCACCCACGCAGGACGCGAATCGATACTCCATCGCCGCTGGGATTAGTCATCCGCCTTCTCTTGCAGTTTTTCCAAATTACGTAGGAACCCACAATACATCGGGCAATTAGCGCGAGAGCCGCAACACAACGGAAAACTTATAGATGCATGTGTCGCGCGTACATTGTGTTTCCGCGGAAGCGCATGCGCGCACGGGCTGCTCCTCAAATGCTGAATCATTAAGGAAGTTTCTATGCCCGCGCGCTACCGTTAATAAACGAGGAAGCCTTCCTCTCCCATTCTTTTTTTATCTCCTAACGTGCGCGCGAGTAGCACACGATGCAAATTTTCGCGGGTTTACCCGAGAGACGCACAGCGGATAATTATTACCGTGGCAGGTATTTTGCGCTCTCGGCCGAAGTAACAAAAAGTCTAATTACTCTCTGCGCGCGAGTGAACAAACCTATATACCAACGCGGCTCGCGTTTTACAGTTAAAAAATAAAAATAGACGTAGCGTGCGTCCGCGCGTCTTCGTAGAAAAACTAACGCGCGCGTGAGTTTTCATCGAGTGCGTCAATATATCTCGTATATCTTTATTGCTCCGCCTCGCGTATACAGGACAATATCCGTGTATCAAAACAATCGATTATGATGCGAAAGCCTGGATTTTT
>JAPYZO010013100.1:0-10483 GCA_030522905.1 Torymus flavipes
TGGTTACTTTTTTTCTGGCTGAGGGTGCGGTTGCATGTGGTATATACTTTCGCTTTCGCCGAAGCTCGCTGCCTTTCTGTAGCTTTTTTGACCGTGAGAGTATGTGTGTGTGTGTGTGTGTGTGTGTGTGTAGCTTTAGTGCTGCTGTCTACAATGTCAGGGAAGGCTGTATTGATACCGAAGGACTTTGATGTTGACAAGTGCAAGTGCAGTTTTTGGGCTTTTATAGAGGATGCTTGGTATGCTTTTATTATTTAGAAAATATATTGTGAAGCCGTGCAGTGTTAAGTTATTTCGTGTATAGTATTGCAGCGTAAGTTGGAAATTGAAGATACCACAGTATACCTTGACTTTGACGAGTTTATGTGCGATAGAGCTTGTATAGAAAAATTTCACGGGATTTCCTTGAAATGATGACCGAAGTGCGCTCAGTAAATTAAATTACATTTTACGAAAGTTTATAGCAAATTTGGTCCAACTTTTAGTAGTCTGTATTTTAGTAAAAATTGCGTACCATTTCTCACACTTATTTTCCTTACAAATCGCGTAGAATTTAAAAGAAAACTTTCGTCTAAATATATCGTAAAAAATATATAGCTCGTATATTTTCTTCATTCGATGATATAGGTGTGCCTACTCGTGCGTCGAGCGAAACCGCTGAGCTTGCACGAATAACCATTCTCCATTCGACTTTCCTTCTCCCTCCCTCTCACGATCGTTCGTTGCCTTGGCGAATTCGCCTCTAGCCAAAGCTAGAAATGCTTTATCTACGGAAACCTAATACTTTTGACGACCTTTGACAAAGCGGCCTGCCACGACGATTACCGAGCCGCTGAATTCCATACAACAACGTCGATGATTCTAACTCTCTTCGACCCATTCGCTGTACACACGGGCGTACTTCATAAATACGCTTACTGTAATTGTAACTTGTTGATTAGCGTATTTTACAATAACTGTAGATTGCACAACGCTGCCACCACTACAGCAGGTGTTGTTATTTTTTTCTGCTTCTCTTTTTTTCGCTCGTCTAAGTACTAAACTTATTAACCTGTCTGGTAACTCGATTAGCCGGCGACTTTGATGCACATGCGATTTTTTCATTACGTAATTTTGCGCATCGTTAGGTATGTATATATAGCGGCACAAGCGTCTCGCCTCGGCACGACAATAATTGGAGCACTCGTATCTCATCCCCGCGAGCGCGAGAATCTTGGTAAACATAATCGACGCGGGAAATATCAGCTGTGCGCTGTGCCATTCGAGTACAGTCTGTAATTAAGCCCTGGAATAAAAAAAATTCTATTTTTGGAGCGCTCGCGACTTTGGTCTTATTTGTCGGCCGTTTCTCAAAATTGTGCAGCGCCGCTGGTGGACGGAAAATTAAGACGGATGTAAGTGGGACGATGACGTGTATATAGAACGAAGTTGCCGAGCGGTTATGCTTTTATCGAATAACTTGCTTTTGATTGTTTCGGCGAATCGCTTTAATTTCGAAATGTAAACAATATTATTATTAAATTATTTTATCTCGTATGAAATGTAGGTCACTTTGGCAGATCAGCGGCGATTAGTTGATTTGAGGTTCAGATTGCAGGGTGCAAATCTGTACACACACTCGTCAAAACGCCACTATGGAATTCTATATACATATATAGAGCATCAGCTAATACAACAGAGCAAAAAATCCCTACAATAATCAATAGAAAATCAATGATTGTATACAGCTTTCGGGAAAGCATGAGACGCGACATTGCTACTTCACCTCGCATTATGTGCGTTTTCACCGCCCATGCTCATGATGCACGCGCATTTCTTCGCCCGAGTCATCCTCGCGTCATTATAATAGCTCTCAAGCGCGTGCGCAAAATTAATCGCGCCGTCAGCCGGCAGACGTGACGCGAAATTAAATGTAGTATGGCATTTTTTGCATGGAGAGAAGCCGCGAGACGTGACCAGCGGTGTCGGTTCTCAACGTGTATATGTGCAATTCCGATGAAAGTGGCGACAAAACCCGAAAACACGATTTGAAAAAATTTTTTCGAGCACACCTTCGGTGTGTGGTTTTTCTTGTTTATTTATAGTATCTAAAATGAAAATCCACAGTTGTACAGCGTCCATCAAGTTCTTACTTTTTAAGAAAATGTCAAAAAAAGCCCTTTTCTTCAAACCCCAGTCATTAAACCCAGAACTGATCTACTCAAAGTTTTCAAAATGAAATTAAAACTACATAAAAAGAGCTTCAATTTCCTTTTCGAAAATTGAAAAATGTTGATTCCTTCAAAAGTTATAAGGATTTGAAGTTGAACGTCGAAAAGGCATAAAAATGCTTTCAAAGTCGCGACGCTGCAGATTCCTGCGATTTGTCCATTTTTCTGCCTTTTCGACGTTCAACTTCAAATCCTTATAACTTTTGAAGGAATCGACATTTGTTAATTATTAAAAAAAAGAATTAAAGCTCTTTTTATGTAGTTTCAATTTCTATTTTGAAACTTTGAGTAGATCAGTCCTGGGCTAAATGACTGGGGTTTGAAGAGAAGGGCTTTTTTTGACATTTTCTTAAAAAGTAAGAAGTTGCTCTAAAAAAAGTAGATCCACTTGATGGACGCTGTACAACTGCGGATTTTTAATTTAGATACTATAACAACCAAAAAAAACCACACATCGAAGGTGTGCACGAAACAAATTTTTCAAATCGTGTTTTCGGGTTTTGTCGCCACTTTCATCGGAATTGCACATATACAAATAAAGTTTTTATGTAAATTCGGCCGATCGATCAGAGCGATCTCGTGGGTTGGATGCGTTATTATTTGTGTATGAATGCAGAAAATAATAAATCATAAATTCCTAGAATTGGAACTGCCGTTCGTCAAAAGTATGATATTTCGTACGAGGTTGTTTTGGAGTTTGAAAAGCTACCATGTGCCTAATCCTGCCGGGTAAATATTTGTTAGTCTTATCAAAGCACTTTTTTTTTACTTTGCGAAAAATATATAGAAATTTATCGAGTACATTAGATAAGATACGTACCTATATATACTTTTCATGAATGAAAAGTGAATTTTGGCAACCACGATGATAAGAGAATGAGCTCGAAATTCATAGGCTATAAAAAAATTTTAAGGTCGCAAACTTGGCATGTATCAGAGGGGCCGGTGTATATATGCCGTGGAAAAAATTGGCAACTAAAACTCTGACCCGCAGGCTCACCAAGCCGTCGATTTAACGGGATGCGAAACGACCTATATGTCAAATATACAATACCGCCCGGGGTTAAGCAGTTAATAATGTGAAATGTAAAGTGTAATCGAGAAAAAAATGTTGAAGTATATACGTGTCTTAGATCATTTCGCAAATAAACTATATATACCTTTCTAAACTTTTTATGTCGATTGTGCAATCACCTCGTTACAGTTTTCTTTTATATAAATCCTATAAGAATGTCTTCGATTCGTTTATATATATATAAAGCATTTTACTCAATCTCGCCATTCAAAATAAACAAACGCATCTACATTATTAGCTCCACTCGAGGCATTCAACGTATACCTTCCTCTTCAGCAAATCAACTGCAAACCGGCAGATTAACACGTTCTACAACGTCCAATCCGTATATCTCAGCCTACCTACAACCCTCTAAATACTTAATCGACGCGAATTCGCTTCGTCCGCGTTTTAGAAATCCCGCGAGCCGCCACACGGGAAGAGCAAGAGAGAAAAAAGGCAAAGCCGAGAGGCCGGAACTCGTCTCCTTTTCGTTCTCGGCGTTTCTTCCGTCCGCCCTCGCGCGTCTTCTCAGCTTCTTGCGTGTGCGCGCGAATATCGCGTTACAAAGGGAGTCGCTCACTCTCTCTCGTCACGCCGGGCTGATCTTATTCGTTTATTAACGGGCGTCGTCTGTTTGCGCGAGATGAGACAGTTTCGCGCGCACCTCTTTGATGCCGTGAAACTTTACGCCGCCGAGGTCGATGTTTGACGCAGAAGTACAGGTCACTATTGGCTCTCTGATTTTTGGGTCGATTTGCCCGGAGTAAATTGTTTATGCGGTTTTATATAAAAGCTCGACAGTATTGACATTATTTTATTAAACAATGGTATCAGCCTTACGTCAACAAACAACTGCAACCAGCTACATGCATATATAGTACATCGCACACGAAAGCTTCGAGCCTTCGGCTGATTCCCTTACGTAACGTCGCGTTCGCATTTCGCAACGCGCGAGCTGCGACGCGGCAGTTCGTTATCATCAGCGCGAACCGCGAGCTTTTTTCGCTCTGAAAACGCACTTGCTAGTAGCGGCCACAGACGTACACGGAAAAGCTCGCCAGTGTCTGGATTACGTAAGGACGCGTCTGTGTATGCGTTGCGGTCGCGGCCGTGTTTTCGCGGAGCTGTAAGGCTTTCGTGAGAATATAAAGTGCATGTGGATTTGTGGGAGTGTTTTGAAGTATCAATTTCTTTTATATGAGGCTGGGTTGAGTTTTGGTCTGGCGAAATGCAGTGTCTTTTCTAAATACTTTTATATACAGGCCGTGTATAATTGGAAAATGAAGTAGAGAAGCGCAAACTCGACAGCTTCTTGTTATCCCAGTGTTCCTCCAAATATAGTGTTCATATTTCCTGTGCTTAGATATTTGGAACGAGAGAGCTAACACGAAAATTCAATTCCTTGGGAATCAAAATTTCATACATCTTCGTGAATCATTGATGATATCCGTTGCGTCGGTCCATTCCTCGCCCCGAATAAATCTCTCTATATACAATATAATGGCTCTGCGATTTGATTTTATGGATAGTTTAGTGACTCGAGCGTGTTTTCCTCGTGTGTTCTCATCGCGGTATAAAGTCTCGCTGCAAGAGAAAGAAACAAACAAGTTTTCAAGGCCATCGTGATTCGATGCTCCGATAAATTAGCCGCAGTATATATATAATTTATGTTTATCGCGTATATACAACGATGGTAAGTATAGCAAAATATCAGGCGCTGATAATTAGCCTGTCGGCCTATATATACACACGCTATACTTTATCCGCGCTCAAAGATAATGTTTATCCGCAACTATACCCCGTGTATAAGTGAATCTTTCTTATAATTCTTTCTCAGTTCGTAAATATCATCTCGCGCGAATCCACCGAAAAACCTCAACAAGCACGCTGCTGCACGCATCGTAAAAATTCAACTCCGCCAATCCGGACTAAACGTAAGATTTATGATTCTCGACAATAAAAGAATCTGCGGTTGCCTATCAACGACCCGTGCGTAACGAGGTGTCTCCCCCTCGCGCAAAAAAAGAAACACCCGAGCGTTCAACGCACTTTCTTCTCTAAACTCTCTTCTGCCGGCGTGGGGGTCAAAGTTCCCGAGGCGCGCGCGCACACGCGAGCTGAGCGCACGTGTCGGTGATCCTTATACGTGCTGGTTTTACATGTGCGTAATGCGCTCGCGACTGACCGATTTATGGACCTCACTCGTACACGCAACTGGCGTCAATTGTAGTGGAGTCGTGTGGACGGGGCGAAGAGAAACTTTAAACGACGGATGCTGCTCCGTGGATTTAGGTTGTAGAAGTGTGTGTGTGTGTGTGTGTGCGTGCGTGTGGAGATTTCGGGTAAAAAAATGAAGAAGGAGGACGAAGAAAGGTTCAGCGAGTTTAGGGCGACGAGGAAAATTAATTTTCGATAGAAAATTGAGCAGAAAGAGGGATAATAAGTACCTTGTGTTCCCTAACATTTCTTATGTCTTATTTCAGTAGCCGCACTGCTTGCTGTGTAAATATTTCTCCGTTACGTTATTTTTTTTTTATTTCTTTAAATAAAACACAAAGAAATTCAAGGATAAATATTTTCCTCTATTTAATACCATCTATTTTTTCCACACCTCGATATATATGCGTAACAGGTATGGAAAAAAAACTGTTACCTAAACATTGGACGCCGTCCAATTCTTTAAACGCTCACTTTTTCAGCAGTGTATTCGGTAAATAATAAACTTCGTGCAAACCACACATCCTCGTGTATTTATACATACTTTGAGCTGCGCGCCGCAGCACATGTCTCCCGACAGCGCGGTTGCAGTGAAAATAAATCCGCGCGCGTTTTATAAATCAATCTCGCGCATTATTTGGATTATTATCTCCCTCGTGCATAAATTTTTCTCACTCTTAACGCGATGCTAGCTGCAGCAGCAGCAGTCCGCGCATACACTCTGTCAGTTTGTTAACGACTTAATTTCACCTCTACTTACAATCAATCAAAACGCGCCGCACTATATACGCATTGCACAAGCACCACTACTTCACCGTGTTTGTCTTTCGTATGCATATCTCGCGAGTTGCATATGTAAAAACGCATAATCGTTAAAGATTTTTCCCGCTAGCAAAATTACCATTGTAGATCTTATACGCACGCGTGCGTTATTCCGCTTTCTTCCGCGTACATGACGCGACAGTAGCGACATTATTCGAATAATTCAGAGATGCGCGCAGCGAGCTAAGAATCCGCGTATATCAGCAAAGTGCGGTTGTTGTTTGCCGCGTAGCTTCGTAAACACGAGTTTACAAGTTCTATAAATAATGCTAGAACGCCTGTTATCGGCGATCTCGAGACGCTTCGACTTTTGCTCATCGATAAGCGGCCCCGCGCGGTCATCGCTGAATTCACGTAACGGATGAAATCCGCGCGTATACGACAGAGAAATTAGTCAAACCACGTGTCGACTGCAGATTGTCCTCGAATAATTAGGCGCCGATTAATTATTATTCGGTGAATTGGCACGCGCGAACGCCGTGTAAAGTTAACAGAACACCGTTATAATTGTCCTTGTTCTTGCAGTAGGTTTAAAAGTGATAGCGTATTATTGCTAAGAGTATATAAAATTACTGAAATCATCGCATAGATTTTTCCAACTCTCGAATGAATAAAAGCACGCCAACCGTATATTGGCCTTCGAAAATCTTCGCTTTCACTATATTATCAGCTGCACACATTCTCCCACCGATACATGTACAGCAGTCCCCTCGTTCCGTACATTCATAAAAAACTTCGCCTGCAACTGTTATCAGTCCAACTCCGAAATATCGCGTCTTCTTTCCTCCTCCGTTCGCCTGAAACGTCTGATCCACTTGAACCGTACGCTGTATCCTCCTCCCACGCCTCATCCACATTTGTATATATTTCGCGTGCACGTGCGCGCGTTATGTAGGCCTTGAGGAAAATCTTCTTCCCGCGCTATTGCGCAACGCGACTATATGGGTACCCGGTCGAGACAGAGAGAGATAGCACGTGACGTGCACGAAAAAGCCGGTGCTTTTTTCACGCCGACGCGTCGTGTTTCTCTAGCGGTGCGAGAGAAACAAGAGAGATGTGACGCATGACACGCGCCACTGATGGGGGATGGGTTAGTGATCGGGACGGATGAGGATTGTAATTTTGTATTTTATATACGCTCTGAATGTGGAGCAGGTAGGTAGACATAGTTGTATCGCGGAGCAATGGAATTATATAGTGTTGCGACCAAGTGGAAAGTTTTCGGTACGCGAGTGGTTGATTAGTATTCGTTACAGAAGTTTCGGTTGCTGTGGCGGCCGCTGCGAAGTTCCGGAGTTCTCGGAGGTATTTCTCGCGCTCGGCGGCGAGCTTTGCGGTTTACGCGCGTTGGCACATTCTTTTCATTTGCCGAGAAGTGAGAGAGAAGAAAACGAGACTTTTGCAATCTATGCGGACGATTATTTTTGGAAAATTTGAAGTATTTTTTCCATTTGTGTGTGGGCCTCGAAATAGAATAAAGGTTGGTTGAATAATGATGCGTGACTGATGCGTATTGGTAACACTTTTGGAAGTTCTTCGAGAGATTTGAAATCGTTCACGATTTTTGTTAAGAATAAAAAATTTTCATTCTTCATCTTAGATATAAATCGTGTATAATAATTATCAATTAAAACATTAGCTATCGGTGTTCGATAATCTAACTTTTTTTTCAATTTGGAACAAAAACAACAACGATATATGACTTTTTAAATTTAATTCGGAGAAGCATCTCGAAATGACGGGGCTAAAAGTAACATTTTCCCGCCTTGACGAGATTATATTTGGACTCGCGAAGTTATCTTATGCCGTTGCGGAGGGCGATGCTTTCTTTTTTTCTTTATTTTTTATTTTACAAATCACGCGAGCCGCCTGCGAATCGAGTGCGGCGACTTTTAAATACGCTTTTATTTACACGATTCTTCCCACCCAACGGGTATTTTCAGTCGATTCCTATTTCCAAATGTTTAGCTTCGGAAATTCTTCAGTCTCATACACCTGCCGTTCCTAACACCAACCGACTATCCACATCTAAAATCACTAAAAAAAAGAAGAAACTTTGTTTCTTGTACCTACGACCTCGCCTACATACTTTTTTTGTATCTTATATACATAGTTCCGCAAAAAACCACCTCACACTTTTATTCACGCACTATAATCAATTACCTCGTGAGGTATAAAACTAGAACAGATAAAAACGTCAAAGTCCCAGCGCATAAAGCGATTCGACACGATTATCCGAATTCCGCCGTTGTAGTCGCGGGTGACTCTCGCGGATTATAATACGCGCGCGCGTCCACGCGCGTAACTAGCCGTGGCCCGGTTTATTACGTATGGCGGCCCACGTGCTCGTTACGTTATAGGTATGTATATATAAGTGCGTGCGGCTGTGCGCGTGGTCTCTTATCGTACCTATACTCGTATCTCCACACGACAAAAGACTGTGCGTGTTCGGAAGAGTGGAAGAGAGAGAGAGGGACGGGGAACATATAGACCAGTCGTCACTCTTTGGAGATTTCCCCGGGGTAGCGGCATATAGTTGTTTGACAGCATGCAAGGTGGTTTGGGATTTTTTAACGAGCTTTAGACGCGTCGATTATTAAGCTGCGTCATTTATTATAAATAAGATATAGTAATGGAGATTTATTGCATGTAAATTGAAGTGAAAAAATACAAGAGTGTCTTACTGTTTTAAATACAGATTTTTTTGTATTTTCTTCGATGGATTCGTAAGAAAAACATTGATGGCAATTTTAAATCTCTCTCAATCGACCTCCCGCTATATTTACTTTTCCTTTCTCACCTCTACCCAAGATATACGAAGCACAAAAAAACATCGTATTTACATAACCACCGTTCTCTCTCTCTCTCTCTCTCTCTCTCTCTCTCTCTCTCTCTCTCTCTCTCTCTCTCTCATATTTTCAAAACACGCAGCGGACCGTTAACCGGAGACATTCGCGGCTTATCTCGCGCCGAAATCACAACACCGCTTGCGAGTTTATTGCAACAGCAATATATTCATGCATATCCGAACGCTGCAGTACTACTGCATTAGCGGGCGCTAACGACTTGCGTTGACACGTACACACACACATACACGTGTCGGTACACAAGCGCCAGCTGGAGCTGACAAATTGCCGACGAGCTTTTCCTTGGGAAATTCTTCCGCTCGCGAGCAACGCTTTTTGCGCGTCGTGCCGCCTACCTGTGGCGTTCACGCATCGTCGGGGCGTCTAATGTCACGCGGAAAGACAAAATAAACGAAGTCGTGTCGCGTGTCTTTGGATTGTCTTTGTGTATAGTGTGACAACGTTGTTCAGGAAATTGAGCGCAGTTTGTTTCGGGAGCTTTTTTTTATATAAAAGATTGATTTCATTGGTGCTGCTTGTATCTGAACTATTGAAATTTTATAATTAAACAATATACTTCAGACATGTTCAATTTGCGAAATTATGACGCGATGTATAGAACATGAAAGGGATATAATGCAAAAATACCTCTCGTTACTCAGCATGAAATTACGTCAGAACGGCACAGATTCCAGTCGCTTGCATATAGCGTTTCCCCAATTTCATCATATTAAGTAAACGAGAAAAAATCTGAATAGAGTACAAATAAATACGTGTCTCTTGATTAATTTAACAGTTATGCTTTTCAAATTTATCAGTTATTGAAAAAACGTTGTTTGAAGTATTGCGTGTAGTTACCGAAAATCACGACGACGTGTATGCAGTTTTAGCGAAGCATGAGCAATGTTTGCGGATCGTGTGTCAATCGATAACAAAAACTTAACATCGCATGCGAGCTCAGCACGATATGGATTTAGAAATGGACGGATAAAGATCAGAGAGGTGCGAGCGTACAAGACGTACGTTTCATACAAAACTTCTTTCGCTGATAAACATTGGCAGTGAGTCAACTATACTCTCGGGGGAGTAAGAAAGCGTGCTATGTCTGTTTATCGGATTCCTTTACGCGGAGAAGTCTATAGTAAAATTATGCGAATTTCCAATACCTTCTCGTATATATGTATACCGAAGCAGTAGGAATTTTTGCGGCGAAGACGTTAGCACTTGATTTTTAACCGCCACAACGAGGGAAGCCAGAAAAAATAGCGCCGAAGATTTTCTATAAATGGTCTTACTCTGGAATCTCTTTTTAAACATTTTAATTGAATAAT
>JAPYZO010013113.1:0-12687 GCA_030522905.1 Torymus flavipes
TTTTTTTCGATTACGTAAGATTTAATGCAAATATTCAAAGTTTATATAATCCGTTTGAATTTTATTTATAAAGTTATGGTTTCAAATGTAATTTTCAGTGAAAAGTTATGCCAAACGATTCAGATAACGTTTGAATTGATATCTCGACCATAATCATAGCCAAAATTAAGTAATAATTACGCGCCATAAATCCTGCACCTAAATATCCAAACGCAGCCAAACTCTCCTCCTGACGATTTAATTATGCAATCTGCTAAATTCACACGAGCCCTCTTACCATAAAATTGAATGGCTATACACGAAACCAATACCTCCTGCTCTCCTTCCTCGAAAGTATATTCAAATTAAATTCGAGCTTCCTTAACCGCTCGCGCTCCCACACATACACGTACTCTACATCTAACTCACCTCCGCTCCCCTTTTTTCACCACCCACTCTACCCTTACACTTTTCTGCCTTATAATACCTCGAACGTACTAAATCGACCGTACTGCTCTCATACACACACACAAAAAGCCCGGCATGCACTTGGCGATCGCTTATATTTCTATTTCCCAGCGCGCGGCGTCCCCCTCGTCTTCCTTCCCTTTCCGGGCGGTATCAGATGATCCCTCGCGGTGCGCGCGCGGGCCTCGCGTCTCGTTATCAGCGGGGCTACATCTTATTTTACGCGGGCCGCGCGCGCCTGACGTTTCTATGCGCGTGCTATGACGGCCGGTCGGCGCTCGAGACGCAAATTGACCGCATGTGCACACACATGTATGTGTAAGTACGGGACAACGTGGGAAAGGAGCGCGTGTGCGACGCGGTGAGTCTTTTTGCGACCGAAGGTGGAGGCTTTTTTTGGGGTAGGGAAAAAGGGAGAGGGAGTGAATGCGCGGTTGTAGGTGGGATTAGTGTCGGAGATTATTGCCCAAGTGCAGTGCGCAAGCACGAGGATGTTAAGTATACGTGAAATGTGCGAGGGGGAGAGTGTAGTGGTGGTTGGGAGTGATCTTGATAGAGAGGGAGAGGACATGTGACGGTGAGGGCGAGGTGATGATTTGAGAATGGACATCGTGGGCTGTCTGGGAGATATATTCTGAGTATAAGCGGTATGGGTATAGTTGGATTATAGAAATTTGGTATATTACAGCACTACTTCTTGAAAATTATTTTATTTTATGGTTACTAAAGACTATTACGAACTTAAGGAAATGATAAAAACCAAAAGGTAAATGAAAAAATCTGAGATTAGATGTGAATAATTAAAATAAGGTTCTCTAATAAAAATTAGGCTTTCCAAATGTCACCCCATACAAAATATTTTATATAGGTATAGTACCATTACATAACTATAACTTTAATATACAGAAGTAAGCAATGCACAATTCTATAGTAAATCAAGCTCTAAAACAAAACCCAAACCCTCATAACCACTTAAAAATCCCTCTTATCTCGTACACGAACCTATACATTACCCTTACATTATCTAAAAAAAAAGACACGAGTTCCAACAAACCCAGCTCGCATTTACATACGTATATTCCATACACCCAAGCTTGCATATACATATACATCGGCGCAGCGCGAGATGACAGATTCGAGGGGGAGATTTTCACGGGAGCTGTATATACGCTGCGCGGCTGTCCAGCGGCGCGGCTGACGTTACAATGAGCAAACGCACCTGCCGCGAGGAGAGCAAATGCGCCGCTTGTAATTGGAGCCGCAGCCCTACTCCCGCTCTTTGCCCTGTCATTCCGAATCGCGCGCGTTTTGTTTTTGCTGCGAAGAGAGAGAGAGAGAACGCGTGTTTCGCTCCTTTGGGAGGGTATTCAGGAGTTTTTTTTCGGGAGGAGGTGGTTTTCATCGCTGCTTTTGTCGGAGATTTGTGGAGATATGGAGGGAGTGGGGGATTTTTGTGAGGATGGATGTGAGGAGGGGTATTGAAAGTAGTTGGAAGTGGAAAAATGGGGGTGGAGGTATTACGAAAACTGACGTATTAAAGGTATGCTTGTGGGAGGAAAATAGTGAATTGAATGTTCAAGGCATTCCCATGTATGTACAATGTTTATTAATTTAAACAAACTATTGAATCGATTTTATTTTATTTGCTGGATGAAATCAAAGTAACCCAAGCAATAATGTATGAATTTTTATTGTAAAAATAAAAAAATAATTTTACCTAATTAAAATATTCACTAAAAAAAACTTCGATTAATATTTACTTCACTATACCAATCAGCTCCTCCACTACAACAACGACCCAATAAACTACACCACGCAATTAATAACCACAACGCGCATATCTCCCAACAGCACCGATAGCGCTAAAAAGCTCGCCTAATCTCGGTGACAAAAAGCTCTTTCACACTCCCGCGCGTCCCCGTAGGCCTCGTGGGAACAGCACAAAACGCGCGCGCGCGTAATAAGTGCACTTGCGCTCTTCCCTAGAACGGGATTTCACGTATACATATACACACGGTCTCTCGGCATATAACGGACTGCCTACCTATACCTCCTCCTCCGCTGCACTTGCGGCGATCGACGCGCGCGATATTTGCGAGTCGTCGCACGTTTCTTCCATTATCGGCGGCCCGTAAATAAAGACGCGAGAGCGCGCGGATTAGAGTTGCATCCTAAATAAGAGCCGCATCCCGCCTTCGATGCCGGCCAGCGTGTAAGAGCTTTACGAGCGCGGCGGGTGGATGTGGGATATAGGTGTGTATAAGTTAATCTGAGGCGGCGGCTTCCTGGTGCGAAGGCGAGCTGAGTTGGGGGTGCGAAGTGGCTTGTTGATGCGAGAAGGGAGAGGTGGGAGAATTGATGTGGGGTTAGGAAGGTTGAGATTTAGAGGTGGTGTTGGGGTTTGATGGTTACGTTAGAGATGAGGTTGTAATTTCTGGCCATGGTTACAAAATTTAGAAGTATATCTTTTGCAAGGAAGTAAAACACCTTTTTGAATGTTAGAAATAATTTTATAATATTTTTTGCTTCATAATCGTTTCTCAAATGATATATCTTTATTTAATACTTGATACACATTAAAAGTTCCTAAAATAGTAAATAATTAATATTAATAACTAATACTCTACAATTTATAAAAATCAGTCCACTAGACGTAAATAATTATCATAACCAATTTATTATCAAACATTTACAAAACAGAGTTCTGAGAAACGCCAGCCAACACTTCGACCCACCGCATCGCCGTAACCTCTCCAACCGCTGATCAGACAAAAAAAACCGTCATACCTCCGTACACCGCGGCTACCCAATAAAACCAACAAAAGGCCTCTTATTAATCCGATCCGCGCATAACAACCAGTCGATAATAAACGCGCGCGAGCGGTCGAGCGCGTGAATAGCCGCGCGACTCCTGGACTTTACGATTATTGGTGAGGGCGTTGCCGGGTTCGCGAGGTTCGGTGTAATGAAAAGAAGGGATTCTTTTGGTGTCGTTTTGGCGAGGCTTATCGAGCGGGGATTAACTAGGGGAAAAGTGTAATGGATGTGTTTTTAATTTTTGTAGCTTGATAAGGACAGATCGGATTTTGTGTGATCAAATCTCTTGAAGGTAAACATTATGAATAGGGAAAGTATACTTACTATCAGTCTCGCATATTTTATTATTCAAATCGCGCGAATTTCCCCACGACCAAACAATGAAAACGAACTTCCTTGTGAGGAAAGCATTCCGCTGCTCCTGAAAAACATGCCTCGGGAAATCCGAAGCTCACTTGCATTGGCGCGCTCGCCCGCAAAAGTCATCGCTCTTCTCTCTCGCTCTGAAACGCGAAGAAACCTCCTTCGCGTCCGAAGTTCCGCCCGTAAATCAAAAGGAGCTTAAACGCGCGCTCGCGTTTAAAGATGCAATTACGCGCCGCGAGTGTATAAGTATGAGCGCAAAAAGCCGGACAGACGAAGAAGAAGCAGCAGCAGCAGCGTTGCGTCTCGCTCTATTGGGTTTTCGATTTTTGCCGGCGACGCGCAAATTGAAAAGCTCCGGCTGCTCTTGCGTTATTGAATAGCGCGCGTACGGTGAAAGTGCCGGGGAAACAGTTTACGCTCAAGTGGTATTTTGATTTTGTTTGCATTCTATTTATAGAATTGATTGTTTGCGCAGGCGAGGAAGTTGTTGAGCGGAGTCAGAGAAAGAGAGAGGGGGGGAGGTAAATGGGTTGGAAAGGTGAGATACACCGTGTGTTTGAAAAAAGTTAAATGAGGGAATGTAAGTTTAATGATATACAATTTTGAAAAGTATATTTGAAAATTTTTGGTTTGTATTTAATTTTATATTGTTAACCAAATATATGTTAATGATTTTTGGCGAAATAATAGTGTTTAATTATATAAAATTTAAAATTTTCTGAATATTTGACGGATATTGGAAAATATTAATAAAGATGATCATTTCAAATTAATTTTTTTAAGCTAAACAATAGTTACAGTTATTTACATTGTTATAAATAAGATTGAACATATTTTATATGATTTACGTATCATAACGAAATAACAATATTGTCTGTATCCTCTTAATCCCGCACATACACAAAAAAGGAGTAAAACGTTCGAATAATGAAGACAACCATCAAAGAAAGCCAACGACCAGCCAACGACACCGCAAAAAAATCATCTAATCTCTCGATTCTCCGTTGCACCCGCAACGCCGCGCATTGTTGACGCTATTACCATGAAAGCCTTAATTATGCCAGTCCCAAGCTATGCAAATAATTAATTTGAATTACGCGCTCTCCGACTATCAGCCTTATACACACACACACACATACGTACTCTTTTATACAAACTCCGCGCGGTGGCGGGACGTTTGAATGGGCCTCTGCCCGGGGAATATCAAAGCGCGCGCAGTCCGACAAAAAACCGCTTATGTATATACCGCGCTGCGTGAGAGGAGGGAAAAGAGAGACTATCGCGGCCGCGCGCGGTTATTTCTTATTCGCGGCAAACGCAGAAAGCGTTTTTCAGCCGGGCGTTTTTAGTCTGGTTAATTATACGGGGCTTCGGCGGTTTTCGATAATTACGCTTTTCAGCGCGGGAAACGCGAAGAGAGAGATTTATTACGATTGTGCGGAAAAGGTGTACACGATTTAGATTATAAGGTATAAATGCGAGCGGTGATTTTTAAAATTTCGTAAACGATTGTGCGGTGGAGAGAGAGAGACGAGTTCTTGTGCAGGTTTCTTGTGTGAACGGGGAATGATATGTTTGTTTTTCTGGTAGCTTAAGTGGTTTTGGCGGAGATTGTACGGTATAAAGACAATTTTATGGTGTTTCGTAAGGTTGTGGGTAACATATTATTGTTTACTTATTAGAAAGGTAATTGTTGTCGTTACTTAAAATTTTATCGTGTAATATCAAATAACAGAGGCCATTAAACTTATTGCTTGTAAGTGCATTTTGAGTGAATGATTATACTGACGTAACAATTTATTTAAAGGTATATGCAATGATTAATTTTGACTTTCCAAATTAAATACACCGATTATTCGAATGCCATATCATCAAATTTTATAACGTAAATCAATGAAAATACTATAAGTAACATGAATAATCTAATTGATGATACTTTCCAGTCACTTCCTAGCATTATTGTACAAAACATTTAACCGTCCACTAAACCGCAAACGATAAATACTCATTTAAAGTAATTATTGGGAACCTTCCCGCACTCGAGCAGACGAGCGCCCGCTTGCACTGCAATTAACGCCATACTGATTTGCATTGAAGATCAAGATAAAAATCATCGCGAGATCCCGACATTTCCAACGACGACGACACCTCGTGACGCGCCGGTGAATAACGAGCAAAAAGTAGGTGCTAATTAAAAACGCTCAGGGCGAAGATCGCAATCAGAGCTAAGCCAATTATTCATTTGGAATCCGGGCGCGCGCGAACACACCGGCATTAGGCACACAAAGGCGCGGCGGCGAACGGGTTAAGGAAAAGACTCGAAGAGGAGCTGAGGAGAGGAAGAAAAAAAACATGGAGCGTGATTGCGATTTCCGGACTCGTTAGGCTTGATTCCGTAGTTCTGCGAGGTGAATTACACTGCAGCGCCGAAGAAGCCCGTAAAAAGGCCCGAGGAATCCGCGTGATGATTAGATGAAAAGCCGATTATATTGTAGTTTTCGTATTAATTAATGTGAATGGCGCACGAGTGTAGGTGAGAATGCGCATATAGCGGGAGAGGAATAAACTAATTAGAGGTATGGTTCCAGACGTTGATAATTGAAGAAAAATTCAAACAATTATTTCGTCGTGTATATATACGCGGTACTATACAAGGACATTGATTTCAGCAGTGATAAAATAATTTAAATTCTATTAATTGCTATTCTAACATTTATTCTCTTTGGTTAAAAAAGGAGATTGAAAAAAATTGTCCTTTTTCCCATCATCTTATACAATATACCTTCTTACTAACACTTAACTCTCTCTCTCTCTCTCTCCTCTCGCTAATCCCGGCGATACTTCGCGCCTCGCGCGCGCCCACGCGGGTGGTCCAACGCGCTCGGCGCTATCGGCGCGATGATAAATAGAGCGATTACAGCTGAGAAATAGTGTTATGTGTGTATGTGTACATACGCACTCGCGAGTGCGCGGCTACTATATACTTGCCGCGGTGGCGGTCTCTGTCGCCCACGCATGCGACGTCGCTGCTACTACCGCGCCTACGCGCGAGGTAGTTATGGACGAGCGAGTTTATCGGATTCGAGGGGTTCTGTTTGCGATGGAGAGTGAGTGAGAAGTGTAAGCTTTAGGATGTATTATATAGGCGGTAGTTTGATTTTTTAATCGTATATTGGTTTTCAATGATATATAGGTAATAATTAGATTTGATATTCTTCAGAGTCTATCAGTAAAACACATAAGTAAATTTTGTTGTTTTTTTTGGAAAGTTATTCTATGAACAGCGTGTTTAAATGTTTGAAATATCTTACGTCTTTGCGTAATTAGATCAGAATTGTTGACAATCATTGAAACCCATAAATAAAATATTATATGAATAGCCTTTATTAAACGAAAAAGTTTTTTTCTTTTTATCTCCAAGTTATCTCGAAACAACTGTACATCTCACCTTCCCCGACAAACGTCCTCTATATATACGCAAGAGCTGTTCGAATAAAAAGAAATATCGCGATTAATCATCGAAAAAACGTCATTAATATCTCGGCGTATATATATATATATCGGTCGCATAGCGATCATCTTGCGCCGCGCGGCTACCGGCGCACTCGAAATTGAATTAACCGCGAGAGCCACTTGTTGATGATTCACGTCCGAGTTCGCAGTGCGCGATTTCTTTTTGGGATTCCGTGAGCTGTAACGGCTTGTCTTCGTCCTCCCCACCGAGTGATAACACGTGTACGCGTTGGTATATGCACGATGAGAGTAATGGATGGACGCGAGAGATAAGGTGGATGACGTCGTAAGGGCGATTAATGAAATGGTTGTCACTGATGATGAGGTATGGGAGTAAGAGGAAGCATAAAGATGTTCTAAATACATATACTTACGGATATCTTATTATCGAGAATTGTTTATACAAGTTTATTTGACAACTATTTAAGTCAATTTAATTCACTGTATTATATACCAGAAATCGCAATATCAGGTGACGCTGTTTCGATGCATAATATTTAAATACTTTCCGTTCACGTGTAAGTTTAAGATAATACCACGACAAAGTGCAAACCCAAACGGTAGTCCGTACTGTCCTTTTTTTCGAGAACTCCTGCGGGCATACGTATCATTTTTTATCCGCTCCTCGGCTACCGCTTCCAGACCTTATCTTGTTTAAGACTTCTTATACGACTTTCTTTCGCCTCGACCCGAATATTCCCCGTCGATTTGCATTGTTTATAAGACTGTTGCTTTTGTCAGGGCGGAAACGAAGGCTTACTTGTCCGCTTTTATCAATGATCGCAAATTTCGAGATTTAACGAATTAAAAATGACAATGGTTAATTTTAAAAATACTTTCTGTTGCCATTGTATAAGAGTGAAAATTATGTGCTGTTCTTAAATAGCTTGTTAAAATTCCTCTTATTGTATACGAATTTTGCATAATTAAAAAGCTTACTTTACTCAAGATCTTATGAAATTATTGATACAATTATGATTTTATCATAATTAATTCTCCTTAATACAATAAATGAAGATTTTGAAATTATTTCAATAAGGATGAAAATCGCCGCACGCGTTAACAGTTAATTTTTAATTAATTTATTTTTTGTCAAACTTATTTTACTCACACTGCGCCCACCAAGAGCCTTAAGTAACTTTCGTCACTAATGCCACTTTCGTTCGCATACTATCCACGGCGCGCGACGACGTATATTAAGGTAATTTTGCGGCCTACGCTTTAACCAACAAAAATGCGCGTAAACCGGGTATATATACATATACTGAACGAGTGCAGCGTGTATGCGCGCACGTGCACCCGACAAACGAGCCTGACCCTTTTATGCTTTGCAATTACAGAAATTACGCCTGGCTAATAATTGCCGGTAAGTGTATTGCGAGCGTATGAGCGGTAAGAGTTGAAAATTGCGAATTCCCAAAGATATGGAGCTTATCGTCATTTCGTGCGCCCATATTGTACATAACGATTTTCTGCAAATATGGGTATATATATAAGTTCAGCGGCGATCGGTAGCAGATGTAATTGTCGAGTTTTTAATTTCATCAAGCAACTTACATGTATATACTTATCGTTATACTTGTTGAGATAAAATTGCTTTAAAATATAATAATTTCTCATGAAGAAGAAAAGAAACTTGTTTTCGAATAATTATAAACTTTTTCCTCGAGTTCCTACAACACACTAACACTTTCCACCCGACCAACCACTTAATTCCTTCCGAAACATCATCTTCCAATTCCCGCTTGTATATAGCATATACCCTCGTCCCGGCGGGTATATGATAAACTTGCGACGGCGGCACACGCCACGGCCAATCCTTGCTCGCTGCAACAAATGCGATTGCATGACGCTTTCCTCATTACGGGCTGCGCGCGCACGCCTCGGAATTGGAACTAATTTACCAGCGAGCGTCTCTCTCTCTCTCTCCCTTCTCGGCGTTTAAAACCTATAAACCAGCCGCGCGAGCGCGCGTGCAAGGCGATTTGTCTCCGCGACGATCCGAGTTATTATCGCGCGCCCGAGCGCGTGCAAATGTAATAACTTTATAATGTACTGCGGGCGCGCAACGGTGAAAGAACTGTTCACGCAAGGCGCTGGCTTGATCCTGTATAGATTACGAGAGGAGGCCGTTGGTGCAGGGAATCGTGCGGCGAGGATCAGGTGCGGATGAGATATTGGGAATTTCGAAGCGCGTGATGCATGCCAATGATTTGTTTTGATTTTAAGGATCAAAGCATGGGATGTAGTTTTCAAGGAAAATACGTTGGACGAGGTAGTTTAATTCTGAAAATATTTCATTAGTTGAGCAAATTAAATGAATTGGGCAATAAGTTTTACGTTCGACTTCTGTAAAACGTGTATATATATATAGGGAAAAGAAATAATTGAATAAACTATTTGCTAATTCATTTACGATTTAAACTGAAATTCGAATCAGTATGCAAAGGTTTAGCAATATATCATTTGCTCGTGTAATTTCTCAACACATTGTCATTACGGCTCAGTAACCGTATAACATTATTCTAAATTAGATCTCCTCTTAAGACTTATTGCTGCAGTCACCGCAACCATAGCAAATAGACAATACCGTGCTGTAATTGCCCATAAAAAGCCGCAGCAGCATTTGCGTATCCGTATCCATTTCAATTAATTCTTGTGTACAAAGATTGCTGACATTCTATGTAACGTTGGAAATACTTTTTTGCCTATATGTTATAACAATGAAACATTAAACTACAAAGCTACTACATATTGAGTTCGTATTTTTTTCGAATCATTATACGCAGTAGAACTGGAGGAGAAGGGCGATAAAATTTCTATGTTATTATGTTATTATACTGGCTTCAATATCCAGATTATAAAGTAAAATGTATTGAATCGATGATCCATCACGACATGAAAATGTTTAATAAAAAGTTTCTCAAAATTTTTAAAAGCTTACTCCTTTTACTAAGAAATATACTGTAAAAAATCTCGCTTAAAGTATTTTAGACCATATAATATTTACTTTGCTATTTTCGATTAATAAATAATAATTTATTCTATAGGTTTAAACAGATGCAAAACTACTGATGTGATAGTTACGGTTAAATAATAAGAAACTCGATCTCTCTGTACTGTTTGGCTTACATTTGTACACCAAGTGTCTGATGTTTTATTGTAGGCGCAGCATACTGACAGCCGCGTAGTGGTCATCTCTTGAACTATACGTTACAATAGAATCCACACTTTCTGTATATTATTTGTAATATAGAATCTATTCCAAAGAATTTCCAACGAGCACAATTGCCAAATCGCCCGTTAAATAAAACGCTCCCACCGGCATCACTTAGAACGAAAATACTTTCAAAGAACCTATACGTGCAGCAGTCACCGCAAGCTTTTCAAATAGACAATACAGCCGTGTAATTATCCATAAAAAGCTGCGCGAAACGACGACGACGGCGGCGGCGGCATCCGCACGTACAAATTTCAATTAAGTGGCCCGTACAGAAAGGATACCAACACACACACACGCACACGTAGGATCCCACGTGACTCCGTTTTATTATAATGTCGCGCGCTCCTTCGTTCCCGTTAATCCTTCTGCGCGTGGACGAGGGAGAGCACTTAAACGAGAGTTATACGACGCGCCGCGTTACTTATAAGGAAAAACGCGCGTACGCGCGGTAGTCGCACGCTCGCGCGGAAGATGCATCGCCGTATATATACCCGCTCGAGAATGCCCCTAAAAATTGATTTCTTTTCGTCGACCGGCGGAGACGAAGAAGAATGGTCGAGAAGGATTTATCTACTCTGACGTACAGGTTCTCGCCGATACGTATAGCCGAGAAATCAATTAGTCCGACGCGGTATCTTGAATAATTATATCGGTGCGAAAAACGCACATAGCACATAGGTACAAGAAAGTGTGAGTGATAACCGCGGCAGAAACACACACTTGTATATACATAGGCTCGTTCGGCGGGTCACGCTACATTAACTTAAGAGCTCGCCTGGTCTGATTTATGCTCGCACTTTAAATAGGCGGGTCGCGCGCGCGCAAACGGCTCTAAGGCTGATTTAACCCGCGCGGGTACATGTGTTTCGCAGTGCCGCGACAGGATAGAGAAAGAGAGGGAGAGAGAGAGAGAGAGATGCGTGTGGTGCTCGCGTGGCAGGCTTGAACGGCGACAGGTGGATGAGAGGCCGTGTTCAATGATTTTTTTTAGGGTAGATTTTAATGCTATAGTTTTTGATTTAGAGAAAAATCTGTGCAAGGACTTTTGGGAATGTAAAATAAATGAATGGTATACATATATATTTCAATATGCTGGCAATTATTTTAGAACATTTTTATTTCTTATCAAAATATTAAATGATTCTCAGCCTCTTATAAAAGAAAAATTTGTTACATTGTCAAGAACATTAGGTGAACCTACTTTTATCGCATTCTCCAAAGTCATCTATATATTTCAACCTAAAAATTAATTCAAGGTCCGTGCGTGAACCGAGGAGAACGCCACGTATATACACACACACTCGTCGCTCGCGGAATTTATCGCGCAGCCGTCGTGGATCATCGCGAAATTTCGCGCGCACGCGCGAATGAATGAATGAAGAGGCGAGAGAGAGAGAGAGAGAGAGCGAAATTCCGCATATAAATTTCTATTGTCGATGGTGATTAACGACAGACGCGCCCAGCGGTCAGTGGTAAACGGAATAAAGTTAATAATTTATGTAGCTATTAATTCAAGCCTACGGCGTAATTACCTCGCGGTCGCGCGTGTGTTATTCACCTCTGGGATGTGCGAGCGATCCTTTTTAATGCTCCTCTTGCGTGCATCCTTTTTTTCTCTTGCTCTCTCCAGATGCCAAGCGATTTTCCCCGGCGTAGGAGAGGAGCGAGAACCGATGAACGCACGCGCGCGCGCGCGTAAATTCTTTTGCGTTTTATATCGACGCTAACGCGTGTTTGTAAACGTCTGGTGTTTTTCACGAGGCGCGAGAGAGTGCATGAAAAGAGTATATTGAGAAAATTAATAAATTACTTTTGTCAATAAGTCGTATATCTTGCCGATGTTAATGTGAAATATCATGTGTATAAGGAATCGATAATATTTATAGCGAGTGGGGATAAATATAAATATTTCATCGGGTAATTACAGACGTTTAGAATTGTTATTCTAATGAATGCTCTCGAGGCTCTCTCGCACTAAATTACACTAATGCAGTTAAAGCGCGATGTTTAATTGCTGTTTAATTTTTTTTCTCCGTATAGAAGTGTTAGAAAATCTGAGCAGCGTGTTAAATAAATGGGGTTAATGTAATGGAAACGTCAATAAATTACAAACGAATGTTAAAAAAAAGTGATGGACGGCAAACAACTTTTCCTGATAAAACAAATATTTTTAGTCATTCTATATATAATATACTACCACATATTTATAATACATGTATAAAAATTATACAATCGTTTCTAGTATTATGAAAATTAAACGCTATTATCTACATTCCACTAAAATTCTCTATATCACGGAGAAAAATAACATAGTAAAAATT
>JAPYZO010013131.1:0-12553 GCA_030522905.1 Torymus flavipes
ATTTCTTATTTTACTGGCCTAGGGTCGTAATATACTATTTTATACAGTTAAAATACAGTTTTTATGAATTAAAATGATGAAGTAATGATGATTTAAAAATGAAGTAAATTCGTATTCGGAGTAGATTACTACAACCACAACTACCACTAGCTAGACATTTAACGGGGTGGCATAGTCCTACCAATACAGACCGAGCAATTGACACAGTTTTAAACTTATTAAATAATAGAATCCCAAAAAATCAAGAGAATACCCTTCTGCGATTTTGAACTTTTATTACCCAATAAAAATTTTAAGTCGAATATCAAGTGGTTTTTGCAAAATTTCGAACGAAACCGAATTTTGTTTTGTTCAAAGTTGCAAAAACTACTTGATATTTCGACTGCAAACTTTTACTGGATGGTAGAATGTTCAAAACCGCCGAAGGGTATTCTCTTGATTTTTTATGATTCTACGTATTATATTTTTAATAAGCTTGAATAATTTCAGCCGGTAATGATATGGCACCTCCTCAACAAAAAAAGTTTATTTGATTATATTTCAACTCTTGCAACTTTATTCGGTGTTATATTGAAGCCATTGTCTAGGTAACTACTGCATATTTTTCTTTTTTCTAATTCAATTTTTAGATTGCCTTTTAGATTTAAATTGCATTACATGATGAATACATTAGAGAGCATGGATACCAAAGATAATGGATAAAAATTTAAAAATGAAAAAACAGGGAAACGTCGATAATTAGGTTACCGACATCTCGCTATTTTCTTCGTTTTTTTTTTATCGGTTCAAGTTTTCACCAATTACCTTCATCACTATATCACGAAAAGATACGAGAAAATACGTAGAGATCGATAAGTATGGTACCAATATCTCACTCTATTTTTCGTATTTTTGTTTTCCGTTTCAAATTTTCCTCAATTATTTTTGTTTTACTACTGTTATCTAATTTAATCAACATAAAATGCAATTAAAAGCATTGAACAACATTGAAAGTTTAATTAAAATAACGAAAAATATGAAGTAGACACCTGTAATGACTCCGACATCTGCTAGACATGGGATGACTGAATTAAAATCTGATTTAAGAGGTGAAAATACTTTAAGTTCTCGAGACACTACAATCTATTCAAATTGGGGCTCATTCACTTAAGTATAGAAACAATAAAGAGCACTCTTATTTTAAAAATTTTATGACTTAGTATTCACACATTTTTTCAATTAATATTAACTTTTAATATTACTTTTTGTTAAATCTTAAATTTTATTAAATATAAAATTAAAGTGCTTCAAAAGAAGCTGTAATATTATTTCATAATAAGTATTAAAATAAATTATCTGTCTGATATAAATACATTTAAAAAATAACATTATTCAAGTTCCAGATGCCATGCCTTATCATGAATGTTCTAGCATGAATATTTTTATTCTATAAATGATTTTATCTTTCTGGCTCTTATATCATGATACATATTCACTTCTAATGTTACAGAAGCTCCTACCATAACAACTCCATGAGATCCACGATGATAAAATTGAATTTTCCTTAATCCCTCACCATAATTTTTAAATGAATGGGTGAACTGTAAAGAGAAGAGAATTTTATTATTTGAAACATGAACAAGTATATAAATATAATAGTTATACAAACTTTGATCCACTCCCCCCTTTTTACTTCTTCTTTGTCATAGTAGAATTCTCTTAATGAAGAAGACTCAGAATCTTGCAATTTGTATATACATGCATAATGAGCGAATGTAAGATCTTTATCTGCTGCATGCCATTCAATCACCTAAAAAATATAATATATTATCGAAACAGATTGTCATAGATTATTAAAAGTAAGATATTAATTACTTTATACCTTCACGATAGGCTGCAACTTATCTAATATGTGTTCTGTGAACCCTTCTTCTAAGAGATCAATAACATATTTGTTATGATGACCAGTTTCTTCATGAGGTATAATACATTTACCTTGGAATGTATCGTCATTGGGGATTGGAGTAATATTGACTGGTATATCTTCCCCTTTTCCAAATTCAATGATTGTTATAGTCTCTTTATTTTTGTATGGTGCTATTTTGTCGTATATAAGATTTTTACCAAAAGGCCTGTTATCACACAAATAATAGTAAGATGTCCAAGGAACTTTCTTATCAACAGGAAACATTTTGTGAGTAACATACTCTGCTTTCTTTCGCCATACATAGTCTTTAAGGAGTTTACACCATTGTTTGCAAACCAAATGACACAAGAGCAGTGTTTTATTATTAACGTATTTGAATATTTCTACTAACAATTCTTCAGGAATATCTTTTTCAATAATGAATAAACCATTACTACTTTCATCACTTTTCTGAGAAGTAAAACTCTCTTCTGCTTTTACTACTTTTTCTTCAGTGCTGGGGTTTTTATTAGGACTCATGTTTTATTTTTCCTAAAAAATAGTATATATAAAATAATTGATTAAATTAATTATTCATTTAAAAAATATAGTATTTTACTAATCTTTTTTAAAATTTAGTAATACACGTGTACAAGAAACATCTGTTCATTATACATAAATTAAATTTTATTACAATTGTATTTTTAATGAAAACTAAACTATATTTAATACATGTTGTTTTGTTTGTATATAATATAAATCATTCGCGTAAAGATACCTTCAATAACAATATCAACAAATCTTTCTTACGTACTTTCGCCAGTTTACCTCGTAAACAATCCAATATTTTCGCACAGAATATTTTAATTTTATAATATTTAGTTTAATTAATCGATATTATACTTACGGCTAAATAAATGCCTTCTCGTTTTCTTTATATTCGTGTGAATTATTTATTAGACAGAAGATTATAAGTTACAACAGTTCTTGAGAAACTAGGTAACCTCACTGAAATAAAAGCTTCTGCTCCCAACTTTTTGCGAAACTATATATACTACCGTCGACTAGCACAGTTATTTTTTTAACATAAACTTATTAAAAACATGCAACTTAAAAATACTGTAAATATAGGTTAATAATGCAACAATCGAATCCTGTTTATCAACAAAACGCCTCCTGACACGGAAACATAATTGCCGAGATAATTGCAATAATGTTCCATAGCCTTAATTCGAGTCTCCAAAATCTGATGCGATATTTTATGGTATGTTCGCCATTGGCAGACGCTGGGTTTCTCCAAATCTTATACTTATATGAAGCGCTATATTATCGGTAGGAAGTTGGGTATGTTGCGTTTGAAAAAATTTGTTCAACACTTAAACTTCAACCGTACTTAGCAACGTTGCATTCTATTGAGCCAATGGGTGCTTTCGATTGTTGTGTTTTCAAAAGCAACTACCGACTTGTATAGAACGCAACGTTGCCATACCTACATCTGAAACCACTTCTGAAACTACTTTCACCGTGGTCTCAGTGGTTCGGAACCCACTTGAAACTGTAGGTCCAGTAGATGGGGAGGTAGCTCCCTCCAACTATCTATAGGCTTCGCTAACAAAAATTCACTCCCTTGGAGTATAAACACGTACATGATATGGCATATCGGCGTCTCAGGGAGTTGGGGAGTTAGGAGAATATTATACTACCGCCAGAAAAAACATTCGTTTTTCAGCTAATGTTTTTTGGCGGTAAAATAATATTCTCGTAACTCCTCAACTCCCTAACTCGCCGAGTTGGGGAGTTAGGAGAATGTTATACTACCGCCAGAAAAAACATTGGCTTCGTATACTTTCGCGGGAAAAACCACGAATTCAAATAATATTTTCCACGTATTCGTGAAAATAATTTTTTTTGTAACAAATACGATTTTCAGGAATTTTTAGGAATTTCGGGCTTTGCTTTACATTAAAAAATATGAGAAAAAGAGTAATTGTGTTATAAAAAATATGGTATACACCAAGGGCTAAGTGGTCTTTTTGACCACTTATGGTTGCAGTACTCGTCTTTGCCTGATACTGCAAACTCTACACTTAGTCTAAAAAAGCCTACTTTACACCCCTGACTCACAATTACACAACCATTTGAATCAATAATGTAATGAAAAATCAATTTCTTAAAGCGGTTATTTCACTGGTTTTTAATGGGTAACTTTTAAATAATAATTTTTTTAATTAATAAACCCAAAGCATACTTTCATTATTATCTCACTTTTATTATAAAAATAATATACATTGTTTTCATATCGACACGTTACATTTGAACTCAGTTTTATTTATATATTGCATATCTTTATCATTATTCTCTTAGAATATCAAATTCTTCTGGTGTGACATGGATTCTTAACCATTCGAGGAAATCGGTTTTACCCGAGCTTTTCCCTTCTTTTATTATTTTAATCCATAATATTATTCTGTGGTCGGTATTTAACTGTACGTCTAGTCCGGGAGCCCGGTATGATTTTCATGGCAAACATTAATAGCCGCCATATTCGCAATATTAGTTATTTGGATCAAGCAAGAAGGTTTAATGATGGTTTCAACCGTGGGAGGAGGGACATTTGTGAGAAAAAGTGCAATAAATATGTAGATCTTAGCAATGGATTTTCCAAATATTAATATTCATGAAACTTGGTGGGTGGTTAATTAAATATTTATTATTAATAAAAAAACTTTTCTTACGCCTGGAATCAGGGACGAAACCCTTCTTACAAGTTATTAAATATGTAAAGTTTGAGGGGTATCGTCACAAATATTAATAGTCCTGAAATTTTTCTTGCAGTAGCTTTAAAGTATATATAATGGTAAAATACAGTTCTTACGGCTCGGAAGTGGGAAAAAAAGACTTCTTACATCTGTCCAAAAGTGTAAATCGCGAGCGCTCTGAGACGTGTTCTCTCGTGCTGCCGCGTGAGCCTGGAAATCTCGCATTGTGTGACTAAATAAAATTACAAATTCATACATATAATTAGAAAAATACACTTATTATATTATATACTATTCTATGTCACTATCAAAGCTGGAGTTGTCGTTGTCTATAAAATACATTTCTTTCTCGTCGTCATGTGAGGTTTGGTCAATGTCGCTGTCAATTAATTTTTCTTCGAAATCATCTGTACATAAAAAAAAATAAATTAATTTTGTTTTCAAATGGAATTAAAGAAGTAATTCACACCTTTAATGTTATCACCTTCAACTTCCGTAAAAATATCATGAATATAAATAGGCATTTGATCGCCGTCGAACCATTTGAACCGTCGAATCGTCCATACTTTGGACCACCTCCTCCAAAAAGATTATATACATAACATCGTAGTCGTTTTCTTTTTCGAAAGTTATTCTATGAAATTTTTATAAATGTTAAATGATCATTGATTTTTAATAAAGTACATATTTTATCTTAGATTTTCGAGTTAAATAGATTATTTATGATTAACCTGTGTCAAAACTAAATTATCTATTCTAAATTATGTGAAATCATTAATTAAAAATACAAATACATGTTAAATATAGCTACATAAGTAGCTTATTATTTCATTCCAATTATATTCAAATGTTGTTTTACTTTTCTTACTTTATAAAATAGTGAATGGATACAGCATCTATTGGAGAAAAAGATGAAGTACTCTACTTTATTATACCACCAGTCGATAAGTTAGTATATTAGCTAACTCTCACGAGACATCATATAGGCATGCATGGAGTTACAGTAAATTCCTATGACGACAGAAATTATAAGGATATATCCTGCATATGGTTAGATCTCCGATCAGATGTTGGTAATGTGGAATTTTCAATTGCCTTGTTAGTTTCTTTGAAAATATGTCGAATCCACAAAAATTCACAAAAATTTGTATGGCCCTAGTAGCCATTATTGTTCGAAAATATTTAACAAATGTTTAATAAAAATATACTTACGTAAAGAATAGGATATCAATTTTTGTTTCTCGATAGAGCGAATCAGAAATACTGTTAATTAGTAACTGATGGGTGGGTTATCTAAGTTTAGTACGAAAAATATTTAGATATAATATTTAATATTTATAAGATATATCAATAAATAATAAATTAGTAATGCATATTACGTATGTAACAAGTGATTACAAATGTTTATTAATATATTCGAAAATTATCTGCAGTTCACAACAAAATTGCTAATAAATTTCCATAATAAAAAAACTTTCTTTTTTTTATTGGTAATGTCTCCATGACATGAGCTAAGTCCACTTAGCTCGACCATTATCCGAGCCCTTGCAGTGGATGCGTCAGGACTCGAATGTCGGTCGAGCTGAGCCCATGACAGTAATTAAACAAAGAGATTTAAGTATATCTATCGCTAAATTTAATGTCATTGTATAACGTTGAACCGATGCGAAAAGTCTTATCTGACATTTTGGGAAGCTGTTTTGGAAATCGTACTTCGTGAAAAAATTATTTATGTGTGTGTGTGTGTGTGTGTGTGTGTGTGTGTGTGTGTGTGTGTGTGTGTGTGTGTGTGTGTGTGTGTGTGTGTGTGTGTGTGTGTGTGTGTGTGTAATAAATTTGTCCGCGGCATAACTCGAAACTGTACAGAGATATCAACTTTATCTTTGACACATTAGGTTTATTTTGAAGTCGTACAAGTTCAATTATATAGTTGATCGGATAATATTAAATATTTAAATAATATAAAAGAAAAATATGAAAAAATTGAATTTTTTTTTTCGTCATCGGGTTTGTATGTCGGTCGGAAGTAGGTACATTTTCTTAAAGGTCTTGATATTACCTATGAATCCATATTTTCGCTGTCCCAATCGGATAATATTAAGTTTGTTAAATAAAATAAAGAAAAATATAGAAAAATCGAAAATAATTTTTTTTAGCTCTTATTTAGATATATATATTTAGATATATAGATATAATTTAGAATAGTTTTGACACAGGTTAATCATAAATAATTTATTTAACTCGAAAATTTTGGATAAAATATGTACTTTATTAAAAATCAATGATCATTTAACATTTATAAAAATTTGCTAGAATAACTTTCGAAAAAAAAGACGACGATGATATGTATATATAATCTTTTTTAATTTTCCATTCCTGCTGTTCATTGAATAAACGCTTTTCCTTAGACAAAAACTCACGATGTTGCCGAAGTTTGTAACATCAACTTCTAACATTTATTCTAAGTGAAACTTGACGAATTTTTTTTCTTCAAAAAAAGTCTCGTTATCCTATGTTGGCCTGAATAAAATACAATATTGGCAATAAATTTTGCTTTCTTTTGCTCCACTTTTCTTTTAAACTTTAAAAACTTAGAAATTCTTGTATATTTTATATTTTGTACAATTCTTATAATTATGTTTATCTTAAAACAAGTGACATGATATAACAATGTTAAAAAAGTGTAAAGACCTCCAAAAATCGACATTATGAATTTCCAAATTCTCCATAAGTATATTTTTCGACGATTACTCCTTAAAACTAATGACTTAAGAATTATTCGTTGAGTAAACATAATATTACAGGATTGTTTTTTGTTCGTATTATTTAGTTTTAATTACATATTACTAATCATTAACAAACTTTTTATAAAGTTTCCAATTAAACATTGCAAATCGAGAAATCGAGAATTAATATTGTAACTGCTAAATGCGTTTAGAAAATCAAACAAATGTTTTAATTTTGAGAATTTCGATATCATTCAATTTCTATATTGCACATACACAGAACAGAAAGACTATATTTAAAAAAACGCAACAATTTTCCATCTCGTCAGTTTTTTTTGCACGTTTACTGAAAGTTGGTAAAACTTTACGACGAGAAGGGAAAGCCGAATATTAACATGACGCCGTTGTTTCCATGCGTGAAAAAGGTCGTATAGAAGCGCCCAAGTGAAAAGCAATTTACGTATTGGCAGAAATAATAATATAAAATCGATAATACAAGCTTCTTTAGAAATTCCTTTAAACATTTATAAACAAATTTTGAAACTATTACTTGAGAGAAAAGAGCGTATATGTTAATAATTTGCATTCACGTTTTAACTTTTTGTCTTAACTGTCTATGAAAGTATATCATTATCTTTCTCATAGCCAAGACTAAAAGATGTTTACTAGAAAATAAAAATATACTAACATATAATTTGTTTAATACATAGTTTTTATTTATTTTAATGATTTTTTGTGGTTAGAAAACAAAAGATGTTTGGATTAAAAATCTTAATGACAGCAAGATTGGCGCAGTATTACATTGGCGCACTATTTATACAATATGCAATATAACGCTAATTATAAAACTATATTACTTTCCATATATCAGTTCAGCTCTATAAAATTCTTGCTAATCGAATTTCTCAAGAAATCGATTTTATATTCTCATCGCTATACAATTTTTCGTTTTTACACTGGGCAAAGGAAGGAAAGAGACAATGAACCTAAATGAGTGATTGTCGCCACACAATACCGCGGCTAAAATGGCACTCGTGGCAGCGCAAGGAATCCCCCTTTTACATTTTTTTTCATTACATTTCCACAGCCATAGCACGTGTTCTGCTTTTAATCTTTTTTTTTATACAATCGTTATTTACGAAAGGTATGTATAAGAGCACTTTTACTTCACCTATTCCCTATACAACATGATGATTTCCCCATAAAATTGTCGTACAATATATATATCAGCTGACTAATCATTCTCTTCGTACTTATTAAGATTAACACACCGCTACGCAATAATATTGATTCATCAAGTGAAAAAAATGTATCAAGATACTCGGCTTAGAAAAAGTACACTTCACTATACGTACACTTTTTTCGTTGATCGGTATTATTCGAGAAATGCGAAGCAGAAATATCTCTTATGTACACACTATTGGTATGACTTGAAATATCTGGATACACTTGTATATTTATATATCTATGAAGATAAAATGTATTTTGTTTCGCATTTCAGAAATATACCGTCAAGTATAGATACTTTATTAGACACGAAAGATACTTTTCATTTCATTTTCACTGAAAGTTCATTCAAAAAGTATTTCGTATCTAAGTTACCTTAATAATTTGTGTACTATCTAAGTCATGCTTAGACTCTAACATTGGCTCTATGACTCCGAATAATCACTTCATACACACTGTCTTAAAAAATTACTTGTAAAATATAGAAATACATATTATAGTACATTTTCTCTCGATCGCACAATCGAAATTAAACACAGAGAGATTACCCTTTCAAACAGTCTTCAGCATCCATCGACTTAAAAATTTATAAGAAAAAGTTCATCCATGACCAGCTTGGCTAAAAACTTGCATCACCCAAACTAACTTAAATTAAAAAAGCCGAAAAGACGAGAACGAAGCGATATACTGAGTGAGGCTTTTTTTCAAAGATAAGCTATATATAAAAAAGATGAACCAAGGCACCAAGCTTAACAACTTTTTAACACTTTTTTCTCTTCTATATATACATACGCCTGGTCATCAATGAAGCTCTTAACTAAACGTTGAATATTGCAAAAATTACAAAGGATTCATTAATTCTATTTGAGAGATGCTTAACAGCATTCTTAAGCATAACATTTTCACGCAAACTTCAAATTTATGAAATTTTAGTTTGTTCAAGGTATATTATTAAAATATTTATTAAGAAATATTTTGTTGATTTTTATTTAATAATATACCTTAATGTCAAGTGGTTAAAATTGATTAGTCTTTTCGATAGATTTATAATTATTTATCATAGCTTTGAGAATCGAATGTGCAATTGATTCCAACAGACATTTAGCCAATTTCGCCATAATACTGTTCTTACTGCGTTATAGACCAAACAAAATGAATCAATATTCATAATTCTGGTCCAATTTCGCCTTACGTATTTATCGGATACATAAGAAAGTAACTTTACCTTGAAGTAAAGACAGATTATTAAGAGAAATCGTATGCATAACTATTGCATGTATAATTTTTCAAATTATTTTGTAGTTTTTTTTATTAACAAAATTTGATAAGCAATAGGAAATAACATGTGGATTTCACATAATTTTAATAGATATTTTGCCAAATCCATCATACAAATAAAGTGGATACACATATATATGTTACCATATAAAAATACATATGCATTGATAATTAATTGAAAATTTCCATGCGGATAATTAATTATGCATGTTTACGTATTAGATAATATAGATTAAGTATTTTACATTAATTACATTTAAGAGCAATGAGAATTTTTGTCATGGAAAATTATGTAATTCAAATATAACTAGAAATTTTAGAAATGTCAACTAACATTTTTAACGAAACAATACAAATTATTGACATTTTTAGCTCCATCACGGAAATAACAATAATAACCACTTGATAACTAGAAAAGCATAATTTGATTTCACTAAAATTCAGCTTCAGTTTCTGCCATGCCGTCAAAAAAGTGACTTAATTTTGACTTTCTCACATCAAGCCTACAATTCGGAATGCCTTAACTGATCGTTTGCAACAACTATTCACGTAGATATGAATGCAATCCAAGCGCATAATTTTACCAGAGTAAAAGTACTATTGTCGACCATTTTAAACAGTTTGGATGTAGATCAATATAAAAACTCTTTTTAATGTATAAAAATGTTTTTAACGCAATTACTGTAAAATACCATTAAAAGATACTTAATAAAATACCTTGAAATAATACTACCGAGTTTACTTGAATACACGATAAAAGTGTAATTTTTTGCTGAATCAAAAGAAAAATCACAAATAAAATAAAACAAAAATGAAAAACAATACTGTGGGTGACTAATGGAACCTTTACTCTGTACTTTTTGTTCACAATTCAACAATTCGATTTCGTGGTTTTCTGAATCCTCATAATCAGCACATCAAACAGAGGTACAAAAATAACATTACTAATAATAAAAAATAATAATAATAATGATAATAATATTACTAATTACTATAAAATAATAATAGCTACAATAATAATAATAATAATAATAATAGCTAAACGCTAGGCAACTAATAATGATCAATAAGTGAACGCGGGATCGGTGTCGAGGAACGCCTCCAGGGCCTCGCGCCTCTCCGCGTCGTTCGTGCAGTCGTCCGACTGCAGGAGCACGTACGAGTCCTTGGCCATCATCAATCTGTGCTGTCCATTGACGATGAACGAGGAGCCGCGTCGTATCGTGCGCTTGCCCAGCTCGATGGCCTCATGCGTGAGTACGACGTTGTTGTAGGCGCGCCAGCTGACCCAGACGAGGCAGGCGATGCCGACTAGAATTGAGCCGTAGCTCATTAAGGGCACAGCCACGTCCGCGAACGTCGTCGCGAGGTAGACCCAGCGGTGAATCGGCGGCGTCAGCTCGTCGATGCCCTCCTCCAGCCACATTATTGGGAATATGATGTCCGAGAAATTGGACACCGCGCTGATGTCGGGCTGGTGCTCGACCTTCAGGTTCAGCTGGACGCGAACCTTGCCCTCGACCGGGACGCCCAGTTTCTGTGGGATGGAACGTGTGGTGTGAAATATATTTTCTGGGTATGTTATGAATGTGATATATATGAGGTCGTATATGTTTGAGAAGGACCAAGTCCGCATTTTTTATAAGGTCGATAATAATCGTTGATGGACCACACATAACAACCATAAATTTTTATATTCATTTGCAACAACATTGGAGGTAACATTGATACTTGAGGAATACTTTCGGAACAATGTTATAACAATATGTAGGTCAATAAAAAACTACATTATCATTTTCTTGATCTGTTGTGAAACAGGTTTTTTTCAATAGCCGATGTAAACGATCCCAATAAAAAATGAAATTACTTTAAGATTTATCGATCGGTCAGATTGAAATTCGTTTGAATATATAAAATACAATAAATGAATGTGTTTTTACCGGTTGTATTTTGAAATACGTTTCGTGCAACTCTGGCACTGGCTTCAGCCCTTCAACTGCCTTTAGGAGTTTTGGATCCGCCTTGTAAAAGTGAGGAAACGATAGATACACTGGAGCACCTGGAAAAAAGAAGAGAAATTATTGAGAATTTTCTTTTTTATTTTTCATTTTAAGATGGGTGAGCATTTTAAGTTTATAATAATGTCTTTTTGCATGTATATTGTTTATGCAAATATAAAATAAAAATGCTTGGTTTCGTTTGAACTTAAGTATTACCACTGAACTTTAGTGTTATACGTGGACATAGTTTATCGTATTTATAATGTTTTAATTAAACAATTTAAAATTATTTTTTAATAAACAAAGATTGCTAATACAATTAGAAATATTGCACAATATTCTTAACATCTTATATGTCGTTTGTAAGATAATTTTATTGCAAAAGATTATTTTAAAACCGGATCCTTCGGTGCATCTTCAATTGGACTTGGCAGAAGAATGTTTTGGAGATGCATTAGTCAAAAAGTTTCACGTACGTTCATCCAACCCATTCTCATTATTGGCACAATAACAGATAAACGATGCATTGATTTATAAAGTTAGTAAGTATAAGACCGAAAAAAGATGAATAGAAGAACGCCTGTATCGTTGAGTGTGGTTCTTTAAAAAAGTAATGTTTACAAACATCTATACGGATACAGATATTCATTGTTTTATACTTCTTTTAAATTAGATAAC
>JAPYZO010013146.1:0-14350 GCA_030522905.1 Torymus flavipes
AGAGAGAGAGAGAGAATAAAAAGAGGAACGCGCACGCCTCGTAATTATTACGAATATAATGCGAGAAACTTGAATGCCCCGCGCTGCCACCGCGCTCATCCGGCAATTTCCCTTTGTGTAAAGCCAGCCCGCGGGCACTTGCTCGTAAAGCTCGCGAAAATAAAGAGACTCTGCAGCCGCGTACACAGGGGGGAGGCGCAGGTCAAACTTAAAAATTTTATTCAATAATAAAGCCGCTTAATACAGTAGTCAATTATCGCGCGCACAATAATTAAAGACCCCCGCCCGCGTGCGAATTAACGACCGCCACGCCGCACGGAGGAGTAAAAAGAAAAATTCTTCGCGTTAAAGTTTGCCCACACCCCGGCGGCGGCAGCGGCTAAAAGCGTAAAAGGGCAATAGGAAAGTTGGCGGTTCGTCAGATTATTAAGTCACACCGTGCGCCGCCGCCGCCGCTACCTGACGTTTATATTCGGCCTCGCACCTCGCCGCTGCCGCCGGCGCGCGAAGGGAAAAAAAGAAAACTTTGCGCACTTATAGTGGCTTTGCGGGCGCGAAATGCGCTGTGTGCAGCCGGTTTTATTATCGCGCTCGTAAAAAGGCTGATCCGCGCGTCAGTCGCGCCGCGTGTACACAGCGCGCCTTTGTGCCATGGCATCTTCGTGTCGCGCGTTTATACGTCCCCGAGCGCACGCGCGCGTTGCCCTCGTGTTAGCCTTTGGAAAATTACGGGGCAGTCGCGCTGCTGGGCATTGATATTTTCGCGGACCACTTTTTTTCCCGGGATTTTTATTTTTTTTTATTTTGCGCGTGTGGCTGACGTAAAAAAAAAGATGGAGAGAGATGTGGATGCGTATATGTGCCCGGGCAGCTAGTAGTGTGTGCACTTTTGTTCGCAGAGCGGGGATGAAGATCGAAAGTTCGAAAGGGAAGAGAAGTGAGAGGGCACGAGATAAAGTGCGGATAAAATATGGAGAAAGTTTTTTAGGGGCCCCCCTCTCGCTGCCGAAAGCGAAAAGTGTTGATAGATGTCCGACTCAGCGCTAGTGCTAGCGCGCGCGAAAGGGCACTGCATCTACTTACGCTCTATCGATCATTGACCATATGTTCCGCTAAAATCTTATTGAATTATAACGGCTTTTCCATTATGACGCTTTTAATGTAGAGCGACCGCCGCGCCACTCCCTCGGCCACGCTCGGCTGCCAAAAATCTAATGAAAATTTAGTGACGCTCAAATCCGTGAGTTACGGCCTTTGAAGGCGCGAGATTGCCGATGCACTTTCCGAGTCCACTGAACGGAGAGAGGGGGCTACATTTTTTTTTAACAAAAAGCGCATCATTTTCTATACTTGGCCTTTTACGACGACACTATCGCTTCGGGAGTAAATAATGCCTCGAAGAGGGAGATAGATATGTATATATACATGGAATGCAGTCGCCGTCGTCTGCTGCTGCTGCAGCACAGGTCATAACGACCCAATGATATAGAATAATCTAGCTTTTAAGTAGACGCCGTCGCTGACAATGACTCGACGACAAATAAAGAAGCGAATAAAGTGATAATGCACTATAAAACCGATAATTAAATCATCAGGGACGGAATAATTTCGCTCTTTACCCCATTTTCTTTCTCCCTCTTTCTCGCTCTTGCGTGCATCTTCCCGGTGCACGACGAAGGGGAAGCCCCTTGAAATTCTCCGAGTCGCTGAGCGATTTTTATCGTAAAAATTCCATTTCCCCGGAGTCTCTCGCTCAGCGTGCGGAGAGAGAGAGAGAGCCTCGGCAACACGTATAAAGTCAGCACCGGTGGTGCTGGCGGTGGCGATGCAGCTCCGAGACTCATTGTCGCGAATCGACGCTCGTATATATAGATATATATTATATACACCTAAGTGTTTGTGTGTATGTGTGGCCCGCGCGCTCATAGATATCTCGTATATATATATACATTCTAGAGGCGAAGGTAGAGGAAGAGAGAGAGGGAGGAAAGAACGTATAGAGCGAGGAGGAGAATATCAGACGAAGTCCATTTCCCGTTAGGGGCGCTAGCTCGCGCACGTATATACATTTTGACCAATTTACGAAACGAACCAGCGGCGAAGGCAGCGGTGCAGGCATACCAGTACCGGCACCTCTGGCACTGGCACCGGCTTAGGTTAGATATCGATTTTACGGCTTCGGAGTCGTCGCCTCTCGCGGCTGTATATCTATACACACACACACATATACGTGTATAGAGAAAGCGATACGTTTGAGACGTGGCGCAAGGTCCGAGAGTGCGAGTGGGACGAGGAAGAGGAAAATCCGTTCCTAGCTAACAGCAGCAGCAGCGGCAGCAGCCCGAATTTCACGCTGACCCGAATGTATTCCAAAAGAAAGCAAATACGATGGCCCTCGCCGCGATCCGACCGAAAGCTGGCGAGAGAGAGAGATGGTGTAGCAAGCTCGCGCACCACGCTGTGTTCGTAGGATGTAGAGCGAGATTAGGGGTAGTCCCGGTGTCGCCGTTAACGGAATCAACTGCTCGCGAGTAACCTAATTTTCCGACTCTCGAACGTGTGAAATTGCAAAGTGGTCGTTTTATTATGGAATGATTCGGGACGTTTGCTTGGGAGAATTCTGCGGAGTTGCAGAAATTTAGCTCGAAAAAGGAAGCGGGATAATCAATTTTGCACGAGATGGTGGTTGTAATATTTCATTCGAATACTCTTTTTTCAGCAGAAATTTTAATACAATCATCCATTTCTGCATATTAAATTGATTAATTAGTTTTAATAATATTATTGTTTTAAGTGACAATTGAATCTCGCTGCAAGAAATCAATTTTATATTTATACGGAGAACATAAAAATTAATGTTTAATTTGAAGTTACTGGGCGAATAAATAAATTCTGTAAAATATATGTAACGAGAATCTTATGTTTATGTAACGCGTATGATATGCTTTTGCCCAACAAAAGTCCGACTAGACCCGGTATATACATCTCCTGACACATCGCTATGCACTTTTCGATCATGTTATCTCAAACACTGACCAAGTTTTTCTCTGCTTTCACCCAGTTTCAAAGAAAATTTCTCGCAGACATTTCTTTTTATTTGCGCACCCCGAGAGAGTGAGAGAGTGAGAGAGAGGAAAACTGTGGGAAAACATACGTTATACACATGAATCAATTTGAAATTTTCTCAAAATAAAAGTTCTCTAAAACAAAGAATAAATTCCGCTTTTGAAAACCGGAAAAATATACCTTTCAGAAAACATAACTTACAATCACAATGAAAAATTAGAGTCGCTCTCGAGTAGCGTGCTCTTTCCATCTCGAAGGCAATAAGTATACCGCCGAAGCTATACGACGCGGCAAGGCAAGGCAGCAGCGTTCTAAACATTTTAGCACACACTAGCAGTGTGTATTGCTCGACGCCAAGATACATCGGTCACATTTGTTATGCTAGGAGCGCACGCGCATCCCGAGAGAAGTTAACAGCCGCCTATTCGTCCGTGGCCCTGGCAGAGTATAATACGCGCGTGCGGCGGCGGCGGAGCAGCGCGAGTTTGGCGTCAAAAACAAGCATAAACCTCAAACAGGTTGCCACGAGGCTTATCGCTCCGCCTCGAGCGAAATATATTATTTTCCCCTGGATGTATGCAAAGCACAAGGTATTTGTTCAGAGAAAAATTTTCTATGAATGACGCTACCGTAATACACTCTGTAATTTTACATGAATATATTTGTTTACCAAATTAGCATAACCAAAGTATACATATCTCATCTTAAAATATATAGATCTTACAAATCAGAAATCATTTGACTTTACAGCAGCATCAGAAACCAAAATCCCTCGTAGACAATTAATTCCAGCTAAAGCCATTCATAAATAAAACCGCGAGGCATAAGTGTCAAGTCGAGGTTACGCGCGCGCGAGCGCGAGACACTTTTAACGCTAACAGTGCTCGCGGATCCATTTAACAAGGATTTATGAAAAGGGTGAAACGCCGTCTCCTCTCTCTATCTCTCCTTCCCTTGCCCGCGCCGCGTCGCCGCTGCCGTCGTTGCGCTCCGCGCTAATAAAAGCAAGTTCTGAATCGGAGCCAAAGCGAAGTTTATAATCCGAAAACGCGATATTCACGTCGGCGAGAGCTAAGTTTTACATCGTCCAAAATTCACGCGCGCACGCGCACGCTCCTGAGAGATAAATAAACTGCAGAGTCGTAAAATTACAATAATGACCGATACATCGTGCGTGTATTATAAGCGGGCGCTTCTTCTTTTCCCCGACTCGCTTGCTCGCTTTTCGCAGGCGACAGAGGATAAGAATAGAGCTCAGGTAAAAAAAGTCATTCGATGGTGATTTTACGAGCGCCCCCTGCCGTCTTTTTATGGAGCTTCAGCCGCGGGAGGCTTTGATAGCCCTGAATACCCCGCCCCTCGCTCATTTCTGCGAATACGAGATCATAGCGCCATGCGCGATAAATTCTTTCGTTTCACTTCCCACTCGACGTCGTCCTCCTCCCTCCCACTTCTGGCTTGTAATACCCTTGCTAAATAACTTAGCACGAGCGGGCCGTCCGTCGCGTCAAAACTCCCCCGGCAAATCGGCTTTGCGCCGACGTCGTCCTCTCGGCCACTGCTATATACGCTACTACTTCTATACTATAGCTCTTCACCCTTTATATTCCGCTGCTCTGTGCAACTACGGCGCCGGTAGACTAGTACCCCGGCACGTCTTCTTTAATACAAGGTGGAAGGAGAAAGAGAGATGGGAGAGGGGGGACATTTTGAAGGAAATAAGTAAATAAGCCGCGGGAGAAGGGCCCCCGCCCAGACTAAGTACGAGAGCGCGCTGCTAAGTGGCCTATTGCGCATTCGTTTTGATACTGCATTCCCTATCGAAGCTACCCCCAGCCTTTCCTTCTGGGATTAAAAATTGATTAGAAGCGAAAGGAGAAGGAGAGATAAAGAGAGGGGAAGATAGACGCGGAGAAAGACCGTTGACGTCAGCGTTATTATTAGTCGTGAAAATTCAGCGTCGGTAGCGACTTAATGTTTACAACGTTATCGTTTTTCGATCACGTATTAACGCTATATCTTCCGTGGCGGAGCGTGCGCACGTAAAAAAGGAAAGCTTTGCGAGCGCCCGAACGCCTCTGTGTGTATACGTGTGTTTACGAGATCGCGAGAAGGCCAGGAACTATGGCAACGCCCGTAAACGGGTGAGCTGGGCGGGAGGAGAGAGAAGAGATAGAGGGAGTCAATTTTGACCGGAGCTTACATTGAATCACGTCCGTGTAAGAACTTACCGCTCTTTATTTTTTAATAAATACGTTGTCGACAGGTGTAAAGTTGATATTATAATAATATGAAATTTACTTAGCAAAGGATAGTTTATTTGTTAAATATCAATATTTTACGAGAAAAATTTTTTAAAATAGGCTTTATAAATATTTAAAACGAGTTATTTACTTCCATACATAAAGTATCTTTGTATTTACATTCTTTTTTCAACAGCAATATTTTTTTTTTATAAAGTTATTAAAACTACCATGAAAGAGAAAATAAATATTATACATATTTCTATTTTGCAATTTTTTTAACGAATATAACGTGTTGGATAAATATACAAAAAATTTTGTGTAAAAAAGAATTTTTTAAATATTTTCAAAGTTTAACAAATGTTTTAATTTTTAACAATTTTGTTGCACTTGTGATCATCAGATGCAATATCCGCTGTGCTGCAAATAATTAAATTTTAATTTCAATATTTTACGCACACTCGACGGCTTTGAAGTTCAAAATCGGCAGTCTATAAAGCAATACCATAATTTTTTACGTCAGAGTTTTAATAATAAATTTCATCTTTTCATTTTGAAAAGCCATTCACATTCTTTCCGGATGAAAAGGGCGAAATTTAGGGGCCGATAATAAAAAAGAAAAAAGAGTTAACCTAAAAACGACGTGATATAATTCAGCGTTGAACACTTTTTTCACGTCAAAAAGTATCGGTAATTTCGAGAGTTTTTTTCGCTCTTTTATTTTTTACTCCGTGAAAACAACAAAGAAAGACACCCACCACACACAAACTCGTACTGGCGGGTTTAAAACAACGGAATCTCATTGTATTGATTGAGTCTACCTGTGTATATGAGAGAGTCTAGAGTGCGAGACGGTATCGATCGTGTTCGCTTCGCGCGCGGGCGCGCATCGCTAAAGAATAATTCATCATCGTCTTCTATGCGACTAATTTTCCTCAATAGAAATTTCAAACGGAATAGCCTACATTACTCCTCTTGTGCTTCAATTATCTAGATTATTTCCGTTATTTCTTAAGTCCCCTTTTTTCTCTATCTCTCTTTCTCCTTCCGTTTATTTGTATATACACTCCATGTATTGAATTGACTTGTGTAAAAACGACGTTCTTGAACTCTCCTCAGTATTGAGCCACGGTGAAGTTCCGCTCGCGCGTGCACGTGCATTGTATATTCAATTAAGTTGGTAACGGCAAAGCTAACTTGTCAAGATTTTTGGTATAGTGAAAGTACTTAGCCGCTGGTGTCGTCGGAACTATAGAGCGAGAGTCTTTGTGGCCCGACGACGACGACGGCGACGCTGCGGTGATTGAGGCGTGTCTGCGAAAGACAGGAATACACTCTCGCTTTTAAGCTTGTCTTACGAAAACACTATAGAGCATTCTATTATCCTCTATAGTTTTCTCCCGGATTCCAAGACTTTAAACGTATTTGTAAAATATTAAGAATAACTTTAAATATAATCGTTACAAACATACTCTCTTTATTTGAATAAGTGAAAATTCACTTATATTGCATGACAATATTCACTTATTTGGAAAGTAAAAGGATAAACGTATATCGACTACGAATAAATGAATATTCACATATTAAATAAGTGAAGTCTATTATTTCACTAAAAAAAAAAAATAAGTGAAATCAATATTCAATACATGAAAATTTCACTTATTCAATATGTCAATATTCACATATTCGCATTGGACGACTTTTTACTTTCCAAATAAGTGAATACTGACATGTAATAAGTGAAATTTAACTTTTTATGGAAGTGAGCGTCTTTTTTAACTCATGAATAAGTGAATGAAATAGGATTTCACATAGTTAAATTTGTTATTTATTTGAAGAGTGAAAAAGACGTTCGCTTCTAAAATAAGTGAAAATTTCACCTATTCAAATTAAGAGAGTAAACAAAATGAAATTTTGTTAATTGAACATCTTTATTTACGATATCCGAATTTGTTATTAGTTAATATACACAAAAGGGAAGTTCAGTCCATTGAAAACGAGTAAAATATATAGCTTATATGGTTAAGATTTAACCGTTTCCAATGAACATTTAATAACAAGCCAGAATCTTTTCAGCCACGCATAATTAAGCGGAAGGCCATAAATACGAAAATCCCTGAACCGAGCAATTTTCCCTTTAATTTATACCATATATTGTCTCGAAAGCGCCGGCGCACTGCTATCCGAAAGAATCAAACTTACAACTTTTCTTTCACTTCGACCGAATTATTCGCTCGTGCGCGCACTCGCACACACACAGAGAACCGCGTGCACTCGCGTTGGCTGGTAACATAAATTAATACAAGCCATCCCTTTATGCGCAGCGGCGGCGGCGGTGGAATATTCTCTCTCAAAGTCATACATAATGCCAGGAGTAAATGAAATATTCGCGTTCACTGAAGGCGAGAGGATATATATTTTTTCCTGCCGTGCGTGTGTCGCGCACTGCTCTCTCTCTCTCTCTCTCTCTCTCTCCCACTCACGTGCACTTTTATCGAAGAGCGGGCGAACGAACTACTGCGAAAGAAGAAATCGAGGCCAGGCGAACTACTACTACCACTAATGCTATACTCCTACCTCTCTATACGTGCGTACATGCATATATCTATAGATTCGTACATGGAAAAATCGTCAGTTCGGGCAATGGATGTTCTTTCCTTATAACCAGCGCTCGCAAATGTACACGCACGCGCGCGTGCAATATCGCGGTAAAGCTGTACAACACCGGAAATCAGTTTATCGTGGGGGAGAGGGGAGAGCCGGAGGCGAAAGCCCTGCTTGCGCTTTGCGCTTTGCCTCGCGAAAAATATTTCCGGGCTGCGGCGGCGGCAGTGGTTCCGCCAAAGCGGAAGGGGTTAACGCAAAAATTCCACGCGAATCGGGCGAAGGACCACGTACCTATATATAGGCACGAGCGTGCAAAAAGTTTCGGGCGAAACTCATTCACTGCGCGAATAAAGATACACATGCAAGGTTGAACTGCTCGCGAGTGTGTGGGTGTGCATATACATACGTTCGTATCGACGCTGGTGTAGTGGAGGGAGGAGTGTACGTACGAAAAGGCATCGCGTCGGCGAAAGCGTATACGGCAACAATAAAGGATGTCACAAGCACTTCCGGCAGAGCAATAAAGACGCGTTGCAATGCCAAACATTGCTTCCACCTCTCCTTCTGTCTCTCTCCCAGCACTTGCTTGCGATGCCTCCGGGGAAGAGCAAGAGAGAGAGGTCGAGCCCGAAGGGTATATAGAGAGGGACGTGGAAGAGTACGGACGAGAGACGAAAACAAGCCGAGAAAAGAGAGAGAGACGGAGAAAGAGAGATATGTCCGGAAATTTACTTTGTCTCACCCACACACGCAGCTGACAAGAAGCCGACGCGCGCGCGAGCTATATAACCCTCTTTCTAGCTCCTTCTTTCACGCACGTGTCCTCCTCGCGAAAACACAGGGAGACATCGACGTCGTCGTAGCGTAGTAGAGGCGAAATGGCACGGCGTATCGCAATCGATCATTGCATTCCCGGAACTGACGAAGACGACGCTGACGGGCCGACGTCCTCTCTGGGAGAGAGAAGCAGCGACTGATCTCGCTCGCTCCGATGGATTTCTTCATCACGAGAGACTCGACGTCTAGTTCCCCTGCCTACCTCTCTCTCTCCCACCGTATCCGTTTACATTTCCCTTTGCGTTTCCGCTTCCCCTTCCGGTCTTCGACGCCGACTTATTGCTAAATACCCGGGGCCAGGCAATAACCACTGCTGCAGCTACTGCTGCTACTGCCGCAGGCGCGTATTCACGTATATTTACCGGCCGGTGGGGCCGCACGCCGAAAGGCTGCGTCACTCGTGTGTTTACGAGCTCACGAGAGTATTATCGCAGAGGGGGCGGGCTGAGGCAGGAGAGAGCAAATATAATAAGAGGATTACGAGCGCTGTAACGCACGTTTACGTTTTCATTTATATCGAGGAGAGGGAGAGAGAGAGAGGAGATCGGGAAAAATTTCGTTTTGTTTCGACGTGTGCACGAGTGCGCGAGATTCGGTGGCCGTAATAATTTCTCTTATTAATGTTTAATGGATTAATGCCTCTAGAGAATGAGCGAACAATTTTGGCCTGTCTGATAAGCCCGCGCACGCATCGGAATTATTCATATATGATGAGCGTGCAACGAAATCGCGTTTGTAAATTAGGTGGAGCGGGAGAGTATACGTTATATTATATCGCGACATGCAAAAAGGGCCAAAAGAAAACAACGATGTTGTATATATACGCGTAATCCGACAGCCGCGTTGTGCATTTGATATGCGCTCGCGTATATATATAAAGTTTAAAATGACTTGACGGAAATTTTACCCCGAAATTCCAATAGATAGGTACGTCGGACACAGTCGTGTGCGCTATGCTATACCGATCAAACCGTCGAGTCAGAAGACAAATTTATTGTCGCAGCGACAGTCCGGGGGCCATCCATGCACATATTATATACATAACCCACCGGAACGGCGTCTAGATCCCGGTGCGCGCCGTCATTTTTGGTATCCGCAGCGAGGAGACACAGAGCTACATCCTACTACCACGGTCGCTGCCTTTGATGTCTCCGCGCACAATAACGTCAGTCGACGTGTATAAAGTCGTGAATGATGAGACGACGCGCGGTTAGCAAAAAACGCGCCTTTCTGTGGGTATATACTTCGTCGCTCGCGCTCTCCTTTGGGATATATCGAATTCAAAGTATATATACCCTCCACGCGCAAATCGACAATGCACAAAAGAGCAAGTTTATCAGCAGCGCGGATAACGAGTGTCAGGCGTACGGCGCGTTCGTGTACTTATCGATATTAATAATAATGACATGAATTGGTTTGTGTGCATGTGTGTAATAGCGCACATCTGCTGCTAGCTGTCTCATTATTATCAGGAAGTTGACTCATGCCCAGATATGGATATAATCAAGGTAGTCGTGTGCACCTGGATATATTAATCTAAGTGGTTCAATTTAGCAGCGGAATCGTCTGTATTGATGACTTGTCAGATAATTTGTCGGAATTAATTGTCGAGGCATTACTCATGGCTTTCATATCTATGTATCAACATAATTTTTTTTTTTTTTTGAAGCAACGTAGAGTTTTCATTCTCAACTTCCATTGTTCGATATCTTCAATTCACTTTAGATTGACAGAACGTTCAATATTCTCCGATTATTTCTATCGTTATGATAATTTAGAATTATGGATATGAAATTTCCGCTTTACACGATTGCCATTAAAAATAATAACGTATATTCAATCGAGTCTTTGTAACGGAACATTTCAAATCTTTTAAAAGCAGCACGTAAATCCTTCATCATTCCCAAGCTGAAAATAAACTCAACGATACTTATGAAAGTATCATGGTATCAAGCATGCCGTAGACTATAGCTTCATTTGTCATCTTAGCGCATCAGTATATATGTATAGTGCACGAGAAGCAAGAGCAGCAGTAGCAACATCGTGCATGGGCCCTCCAGATATGAATTCGCATGCGGCGCATGTACGCGCTGCCGCTTCTCTCTCTCTCCACACCCTTAAAATTTGTTCCCTCCGTCCCCTCACCTCTCTACTGCACTACCTAAGATTCATTAGCGAGCGTCAAAATGCACGCGCGCCTGATGCACTCCCCCAACCTCGCCTTGTACACGCCGGAGGCGACTATTTGAAATTTTAAGCGTGTCTCGCGCGCAAAATTTGCATAGCGCGCGTTAATCAAGATGAAAGAAGGTGGGCGGGGTAGAAAAATCCGCGGGCACGCGCAAAACAACGCTGGTAAAAGGGAAGAGGTAGAATCGCAACGTCGAAGGAAACCACAGAGCTTGTTGGCGGCGGCGGCGGCGGCGACGCGTGCGTGCAGTAATCTCTCTTTGTGCAAGTGCAGCAGCATGGCTATGTATATATACGCGTGCGTCTATGTGTTGCGTTACGTCCTTTCATGCTTTGAGGCGCGTAAATCACAAGCATTACCCACTAGCACCGCCACCGCCATCGCGCGTACAAGTAATTTGGGTGAGAGCGCGAGCAAGCTCGAAAGTGGCCCATTGAGACTTCTGCCGATGGGCGTGTGTGAGTGCGGGATTGCCTAATTGTTTTAATTTGGCCTTTATTGCAGGCATTAGTTTTCGGCAGGAGGAGAGAGCGTGCGAGCGATTGAAATTCTGCCCGGGGAGGGTGTTGTGATTATCGAAGAATTAGGTTTGGGCGGTGCCGTGATTGGTTTGTGGCTCGTTATGGATTCGTAGGTGTGAATTTGTAAATTGCAGCGCGAATATGGTATTGAGATATTTTAATGGAGATCTCGCTGATTAGATGTAATCTTTTCATAAAATATTACAAAGTTTCATTTGATGCTTTCATAAAAATCAACTTGATATGCATTAATTTTTTCGCAATGTCGTAGCTCAAGTATGAATAATGAAGGGTTTTAAGAAAATTACGTGTACTAAAATGAAACATTCACTAGTACTTTAATTATATTACTTATCTAGATTACCGATGTACCAGCATCATTAAATTACTGTATAACCTAATTAATTAAATAAACAATTACCTGGACTGATCACGTGTAAACGCATATATAAACTGTAATAACAAAGTTTAATGGAATAGAATTGTAAATTTTCCATCCATAAATATTGGAAAAAATATATCATAAAAATAAAAGCAAATAAAGAAAACTCTGTTGTTTCAATAAAAAACGACATACATATTGCTCAATAATTCATGAAAATAGTGAATACGCGCCCGAATGCTCAAAATCACCGCGATTTTTCACAAATAATTAATATACAACAATTCAACTGATTACGGCAGCGATTAATGTAACATAGAACTGACATCCGGTGAAAATCGGCATGAAATTTAATAACGCAAAGCTTTACGAGCACACTACGCGTCCCCGTTTGTACAATTTGTAACATAGCATATCCCGGCAAGTAAAACGCCCCTGTTATTTATCAATTTTCCCCGAGAGCAACGCAGCGCGCACATGGCATAGCCCCCGCCGGGGTAGGCAAGAAGAGCCCTTCAAAACTTTCGCCGAAGCATTTATCTGGGGCTAGCGCTAGCAAGTAGAGAGAGAGAGAGAGAGAGGGAGAGAGAGAGAGAGAGACGCCCCGGGTAAAACTCGCGGGTGTACGCGCGTCTCCAGAAACAAATGGAAACTTGCGCAAAAAAGTAAACAGGGCGATTGCGCGGGCGCAAACCTCTGGACAGCAGCAGCAGCCTGTTGCAATTTTTTCCACATGAGTAATGTCTCGCGTGTATACTTATGCGCGCCTAAAGCAAGAGTGGGGGAGGTGGCTGGAAAGATATGTTCATAGCTTCACTCTCTTTCTCTCTCTCTCTCGTCTTTCGCAGCGCGAAACTCTATATTTATTCGATTACTCCTTTGCTTCTGACGCGAGCGAGCGAAGAGCACATTTCTGATCTCGCTCCTATATTAAAGCTGCAGAGCGAGAGAGCGAGCAAACGAGGAGGCGTGTATTACAAAATTGCTCTCGGTGAATATGAGGAGCGAGGAGGGGTTGGTGTGCGCACATAGCGCGTGCTATACGCGCCTTCTCACCCGCTCTCCTCCACCCCCCGAGCTTTCGAGTTTTCGGTACTTTGCTCCTGCAAAGCTTCCTACGTGCGGCGCTCGCTAGCGCGAAAACTCGAAAGCTCGTACATGCAAATCCGCGGTACACGGGCACGCGGGGCGGGGGCGCAGAGGCTCGAAGAGGCTCGTCAGGCAAAGTAACCGAGCCCCGCGCGGCGCCGGCGTCCGCGCACACACTTTCGCGTGCGAACGAGGGTGCGAGGAGGAGTAGGAAAGAGGCAGCCGCTACCGCAAAAGCTAAATTTATAACCTGTCCGTCTTGCAAACGCGATATCCCGAGAGCGAAGTTCTCTCTCTCTCCCTCTCTCGCTCTCGTGCAGGTCGGCGGGCGTTTCTGCTGCTGCTTGGGCGATGAGAGGGAAGCGAGAAATCGGATGGATAATTTGAAAGGAGCGCTAGGTTGGAAATGCCGGCGAAATTTCGATTTCCGCGTCTGGTTCCGTGACGCGCGCGCTCGCGAGAGCCCGCCGTGTGCTATATAGAAAGCTGAGCAAGCGAACGAACGAAGGAACCTTCGCGCGCTCCCGTAACGCGCGCGTTTGCTCTTCGACGAGAAGGAGGACGGCGGGCCAAAGGCGGAAGGGAAAACGAGGGAGAGGGAGCTCCAAGTTTTGCAAAAGTTATTGGAGAACGAGGAAGTTCGGCATGCTGCGTCGGGCGGGCGTCCTCCTTCCTCGCTCTCTCGCCCGCCTGCAATACGTCCGTCGGGAGCTCTTGGGAGAATCCCGCGAGAGACTTCTTATGCATAGGTACGGCGCGGGCGAACGCTGCCGAAGAGAAATAAAGAAAGGAGGGACGCGCGCGGAGTGAGAGAGGACACCGGAAAAAGAGAGAGGACTAGTAGTAGTAGCAGCAGCAGCAGTAGCAGCGTAGCGGAGAAACTGTAGAGCTGCTACATGCGCGCGTGCGGCTGAAAAAGTTCACCAGCGCGCGAAATCTCGTTCGGCTAAAATTCATTTTGCTCCGGCTAATAATCTATTGGAGACTGGATGCGCAATTCGTCTTTCCCCAGTCTCTCTGGCCCACTTTTCCATTCATACTCTCATTTCCGGATTTTTTGCGGCGGAAGGGGGCGGGGGATACGGACGCTGGGGCGAGGACTGAAACGGAATAATGACACACCGGTGGTGGCGCAGTCACAATTATGTTATTAATTACGTGGCCGTGCGGCTCATTCGCGCGAGTGACGATTAATCAGCGCGCACTGGCACTGCGTATAAGGGCGAAAGAGAAGAGAGAGAAAGAGGGGGATCAGCAGAGCACAACTATACGACCAAGTACTTGAATTAATGCCGGATAACACTGGCAAATCGATCATCGTTAAATCGCCGCATTATTCGCTGGTACGTCGACGTCGTTCTCGAAAATAAGACGTATACTCAGACGTCGTCGACGTAGACGCTGGCGGCGGCGG
>JAPYZO010013162.1:0-13078 GCA_030522905.1 Torymus flavipes
GGATATAAAATATAACAACTTTTGTAGGAACTAATGAATTTCTATTTATTGCTAAAAGTTCTGCGAATTAATATTTGACGTGTCATGTCAATGAGCCATATAAACGATCTTAACCTAATAACCATCTGCACTCTTTTATATATTAATAACAATATTATATATATCTATTCATGTGAATTTAATAAATAATTAGTTTCAGATACATACATAAAAAAGCGCATTTAAAAGGTAAGCAATTTAAATAATTCACATATTATATGCATACATTAAAAATTCACTCGCATACATATACATTTTCAAACATTAATTCATCAACCTCCAGCAATACCCCTAATCCCATAATTATTTTACAACCCTCAGGCCATAATGAGCATCGAGCCAGTTTACCCTATCAATTATTCCATTGCACAACGCCGACATCAGTTACCAGGCAGAATTAACCCAAGTGATTTCATATTCACGAATTCCCGGCAAATCCTCCCATATCCTCTCTTGCCGATTAAAAGACCGCGCGAGCATCATTAATCGCGCATTCAATGGTTTCAATCCCGTTACGTGTAACACGCCGATTATTTCGCGAACTTATACATGCGTCCAACGACACACCAGTTGCATTATGGCAAAGGTGTGTGTGTGTGTGTGTGTGTGTGTTTGATCATTTTAACGGGCCGAGTTTGCAAATAGCCAGACGATGGTCCCATTAAAGGGCACGCCGTATGGCCTCGTACATTGGAAAGCCATTAAGGGTAGGGCACACAGCAGCGGCGCTCGTCTGGAAAGTTGTTTTTCCGATAGATTGCGAAGATTGGATGGTCGGTGGGGGATGTTTTCTTTATGCGCGATGTGTACGAACAATTTTGAAACATGAGAGATTGGGATGTTCTGAAAAATATGTATAATGTGGATGGTGAATGGTGAATTATGATAGATATTCGCATAAAATAATCATTTTTCAAAAGTACTTTTACTGTGGATTACCTAGCAAGACTTGAAATAATCATTTTTTACAGTGAATTAGCAAGACTGTTATTATCAATTCACTTATGTATACACTTCATGTTTTTTAATGAAATATTTTATTCCCCTATACAAATATTTTCTGAAACTAGAAGTTTTTACACTAAATATTTTTACACGAGCCATGAAAACCACTTACCATTCCCCTCAATCATCCCTCGTCCACCTTTTAACGTCAAATTAACTCCCGTCAACATCGTCACTTACCGCGCGTCCGTCATGCACCACCCCTGTTTACTTTTGATTTGCGCGCCGCGGAGAATTAGCTAACGACTTCCCTCACTCCGCGTTTGACCCCATGCGCGGATTATCTAGGACAGAAATTTAATAAAGTTTAAAGGCCCATCCGATCGATATTCCGCGTACCTGCCGTATAGCAGGTGTGTGTAGTTAAACTGAATGAGTTTCTCGTCTGCTATTAATACTTAGTCTTGCGTCATGCTTGCTTAATTCGCACTGTCACGAGCGCAATGACAAAGCGGCGATCGTGTTAATGATGATTCTGAGCGAAGACCTTTGCTTATTTGATACCTCTGTGCGTTTTCCGTTGTTTTGATGTTGTGTTACGTATCGTGTGTATATGTGGGTGTGAGTGAGACAGGTTTGATTGATAGAGTCTGTAAAGTGTTTTTGAATTTCAAAACAATGAAAGTAAATAAGAGCGTGTGAATTATGAATATGACAACGTTCTTGTAATAGAGTTTCTAGAAATACAGTCATAAATAAGTTCAAGGAATATGTAATAAAAATTTATGCGAATAGGGATAAGTTGTATAGATTTACTATATAAGATATGCGTTATGTTTATATAGAAATGGTCTGAGCAATTTTCAAAGAAAGCTGCTATTATAAACTATTTATTTAATTGAATTCGCGTTCTTTTTACACTATTACATACTGAAAATATAACTATAAAACTGACTCTTACGTAATGGCCTGAACGTATTCCCATATATTGCAATGAATAATTTCTTTCACTTTTCTGCCGGCCTTATGAAATATTAATACAAACCAGTCTGCTATTTTACGACTAGAGTACCTACGCATACACGAGAGAAGAATAAGTGCGGGCGTATTTAAAAGTAGGAAATAAATTACTGAAAAAACCTAAAATGTCTCCTTCGGACAATTTATATAAAGCTGGACGAAAAAAAAGCAAACGAGTTATCTTTAAAAGTGGCATGTATATTTCGCATGGATTCATTCTTCAAGCTGCATAAGTTAGCTTTGTTTTATTTTTTACTGAAATTTACGCTTTTATATATAATTGAGAAACTACAAAATTTATCTCATAACATTTCATATTTGTATATGGGTGGGTAAAATTAAAAAGTGAAAAGAAAGTACTTTTTTCCATTCACGTGAAATTCTTTCTCGCACTATATTTACGTATAATACCACATGTGCATGCATCTCATAATCGACTCTGACATTATTTGACAACAACATTCTCCATCGATCCTATTCAATCCTCGCTAAACCATTCAAAATTCCAACCATTCTCCGCGCCTGCAAGGTCTTTCTTACCCCCCTCCATGCGCAAAAATAGTCACTTTTCCACGCGCGTCTTTTTAACAAACCTATCCGGCCGTGAATCTTCATGAGCAGCAGCAGCAGCAACGGCAGCAGCTTCCCTTATATCCGAGATATCGAGAAGGCCGGTCACGTAATGCAGGTGCGCGCGGTTTTCATTAGACGACGAGGCCGAGATCCGTCGTGGCGTCGACAAGTTTGTCTTATTCTCGCCCTTGCGAAGAGATAAAGGACTCGTCGAATGCGGGGGAGTTGTAGAAGTGCTAGCTAGGTGAGAAGTTTCTTGTCGGCGTAGTCGCGCGGCGAATCAGAAGCGAGGAGATGATGTCAGTGGGGGCGAGGGAGGGTGGATACATATCTGCAAGCGGATGACTTCGTTACGCTGACAAATGTATCTGTAAGGCTGAAGTGCTAGCGGGGAGTGTACCAGATGCAGTGGATGAAAAATGACGGGGTTTTTTGAGTGTGTCAGAGATAGATTTGAGGATTTGGAAAGTTTTCTTTTATTGGTAGTTCTAAGGTGTTATTTTTCAAGACGATAGTTTTGTTTTAATAGAAAAAGTTTAATTTACAGTATAATGTTTATGTGCAGGTATTATACAAAGCGTGTAACGCATAAATAATGAAATTTTTGAAAGCGCATAGTAACAGTTATGATAATTTGAAGATAGCGAAGTAAGGCTTTCAGTTGAGAAACTTTCATATAATACTATAATCTCTTCCAACTTCTTAAAGCACATTGTAATATTTTGCTCTTAGAAGTTTATAATTCTGTACATAAACTGTATAATACAATGACGATTAACCTGCTATACTAACTACAAATTGTAAAAGAGTAAAGAATGATCTGCCACAAGCAATTTAATTTTTAATAACTAAAATGAAAAAATCCAATACAAACTTATCCGCGTCCTTCTCTCCTGCCAGGAAACCTCATCTCCTCCGGTTATTACATCAGAAAACTATCTATATCTAAAAATCTACTTCCCCGGATGCACGCGATATACACGCGGCGGCCGCGATAAAGAACCTCTAAATTGAAATTCCCCTGATAAACAGCCGATGGATGCGCTCCAACATAAAACTCATCCCGCCGAGCAATTTGGCTCGCCGTTATACCGCCGTACGGCGGGCTTGTATATAATATGCCCGTTTCGTGCAGCTTCATGCAGCCGCGTGCCATAATGCATGGAGTTTGATGAACTGGAATTTCGCGAGAGTTACGACGGCGCTTAGGTGCATGTGCGGTTGGGGTACACGTAACTTTGCGAGGCTTCTACTCCGGGAATGAATTTGATCGCGGTGTCGTCTTCGTATACCGTCGAATTAGGGGGACGTAGCGGGGATGAAGTGACGGTGTTGGGCAATTGAAGTTTGTTGTGCTAGTGTAATTTGATAAAGTTGAAGATGGAGTTGACGTAGCGATTGCGTAACAAATTTTCTTTTCAGTTTCGAATAGTTACTATGGGATGAAAAGATATATAAAGTTTATAAAATTCTGAGAATGTTAGTTAAAAAGCACGCATGATGTTACTTTTGTTTTACTTTACAACGGACAAATCAGAGCACCAACTGCCGTGACAAATCCAACCACCCGCGCAATTATACCGCAACCACAATCAAAGGAAAATCGCATAATTGAACTTCCCTCGTTCCCGTGCGTACCTTCTAACCAAGCACGCTCATCCACGCTTTTACATTATATATATATTTATCGATTCGGATTAAAGTATGCGGCAGATGAGTCACTGCGTGCGACACACCCACGGAAATTTTAACGCACACGTGGTCGTGGAGGGATAGAACAAAAGGCCACGCTGCGCGGTAATTAAAGAAGGACGCGGCCTCAGATTTCTCTCGCCTGAAAGGAGAAAATAGGAGGGAGGGAAAGCCAGTGTCGCCGATGCTATCTGTCGCCGGGGCGTAATTTATTCGAGGGAACCGCGGGGACAAATATTTATATGTACACTTGCGTATATCACGCGGTGACGCAGGGAGAGAGGAGGCGGCACGCACGTGTTTCGCGGATAAGGGTGGGAGTAATAAAAAGGAAAATTCTTTCCTTTTTTTCAGTATATGGTGTACGAAGGGAATTAAAAAATTTTCATGGTGTATATTCCTTTTCAAATTAAACGATTATTGTTGATCTATGTCGAAGGGAGAAGGTTAAATAATTACTAACGTTTTTTATTTCAATTAAAATGTAGAAAAATTGACTGTAAGTTTTGATATCAATTTCGTACATAGAAAATTGTTTGAATTTTATATTAGGCATTTCTTTCAATACAAATTTAGTAAATAATAATTGTTCAAAAAATTATTATTTCAAAAATGTTCTGTTATCATTGGCATATATATACGAGTTTCCCTTAATACTAAATTCAATGAGTCACTGTAATACTTTCCATCAAGATTTTCCTACGACCCACAATAAGTAAAACACACATCTAATTTGTAAATGAAAATTCTGAACTAAGGAACTTTGATACCATCAAACCCTCACGACTGCGAAAAATCAATACAACACGGACACATCCAAAGCAATCTAAATGATGCCGTCCGCCTCATCCACAATTCTCCCTATTTCGAAACATCACGCAATGGAAAATTAACATCGTGCGCTCTCTCTCTCTCTCTCTCTCTCTCTCTCTCTCGATTTTCTATTAGCAACAATCGAATGGGAAAGGGTCGCCGTGCTTTTTTCTCGCACTCCGGCGAAACTTGCATGTGTGTAACAACAGCGTATATACCAAGAAGATGATCTCGTTTGGAAGTGCCGCGAGACACGCGACGAGAGCCGTTGCGTGGACATTGTAGTGTGTGTATGTAGGTATACGAAGGTTGACAGTGTTATGCTTTATGGCTGGTGTGCAGCGGTGTGTATTTGTATGAGACGTGTGGACATCCAGCTCAATGAAACGTAGACGAGGGCTGATTAATGAGCGAATTAAAGGTCTGTTGTTCTAAGGCTGGTCTAGTTTCGTCAGGGTTAATTGAAAAAGAGTCGCTTTCTTGAAAGATGGAATTCTTTTTCTTCTAGTTTATTAGAAAGAAAATTGCATACCTAGTTCCCTTTCGTATACGTTGGATGAGAATGCAATTTTGGTCGGATATTGAGATTTGTTATACGATTTATTAGATAACCAGTAGTGACCTTTTTCAGTTAATAATCATAATAACTAATTAAATAAAAACAATTATTTAACTCGCACACAAAGGCGCCTTTATTAACTCGATAAACTTCGGTAGTTGCTGATGACCATCTACTGACGACATGTGTGTCACACTCCTATATCCCCTCGGGCCAACTTACTTAGGTATGTGAGGCTACAGGGAGGGGGTGCGTCGCCTAGCGGCAGCGAGCGAACTAGGCTCTGGCCGGGGACACATATATGGTGGGAAAAACCAAATTTTAAATTTGGCATTTATCTATGCTTGTGTTGAAATGTTATTGTTTTTATATTAAACCTGATGTATTTTTATATTAAATTACGGTCTGTTACATCGCTCTCCAAATTCAGTAAATTTGTAACTTAAAGTTTCTTAAATTTAAGGACATTTTTAACAGTGAAACATTTAAAAAGTTTTGAAACCCAAATACCCAGGGAGTGCGAGGTCTTTGCAAAAAGGGAGCTATGGAAACGTGTGATATTTATATTTATGTAAATAATTTTACATAAATGGCAAAATTACAATTGAGCAAAATAGTATACTGTACTTACACAAATTAGGATGTCGTAAGGGAACCACCAAACCACCAACAAGCCTCTTGCATAGTCGGCATGCGCACTTCCGACTTGTTGAGTTTCTGTATATTGATCTTGAGTCAAACAAAATAATTATAACTGCAAATACCTTATTAAAACTGTACTATACTTGGAATAAATTATATTTTAAAAAATGAAATAAAATTGTTTTCAAAATTTTTTAAAAATCAACATTACTTCGTAAGAAAATCGTAATTAAAATTAAATAATAAAATTTTTCAAAATTGTAGAAATTGAAAACTAAAACAGTATTTTATAGCCTTACTTGTTTTTGAATTGGTTTAATAAATAATTGAAGCGGTCAATAAGCCAAGACCGATGACAGGAAATAGGAAAGGAGAAAAAAAGTAGAACTACACTTTTAATAAAAATGTTATTTTAATATGACAAACGTGACATAAACATTCGACAGAATTTATTTTTATACAAACATACATGTTATGTTATACGTGCTAATTATGAACGAAAATGGCGCACGTTATTATTCACAGTGACAGTATGCACTTATAAATATCTAAATGGTGAAATAGAACGTCGGTATAATTATAGTAACAATGAAACTTGCAATCTCTATTAGAAACAAATCTGCCCGCGATGGACGTTGTAGATAATACTTTATGCTATATATTTCGTACTTATAGTCAACGTAGTTCGTTTTACGCGTATGGCGTGCATAAAAATCGCTCTATTCCCGATTTTCCAGGTGCGTGGTAGTTAAAATGGCATGAACTTAAAAGGAAGAAGGCACATAGAGTACAGTACATTTAAAGGTGGTCGTACAGTTCATCATTATTTTCCTTGTCGATGCATCAAATATTTCATATCGCTTTGGTAAAGTGAATTGTTCATTCGGTTCTTTTAACGCACGGCGCTCTTAGTGTATAGTATATGTATTTTTAAGTATATATTTTTATAAATTCCACCGATTTGAAAAATTTTGTGGTCGCACGAAGGTCACAATTTAAGATATAAGTTCATAGATTACATTTTATCGATTATATGAAAATGCAAGGTTTTTTATGTTTCAATATGTATTGTAAAAAATTTTCTCTCTGATTATGAAACTATATAAAATTAATGTACACATTTTTTCGTTAAATACTCGACTTGTTGACATATCATATTTAATAAATATTTTGCATAGTTGTTACATAAGCCAGCTACTCAAAAATTATTAATCCATTTTCAAAATTAATTGTAGTCACAAGTGACTGCAATTAAATGAAGCATTTGTAATTATGCCATACAAATATATACGATAAATCAATAACTCAGAGAGTTACTACCTAACACAATATGAACTTTTCCAAAATGTGTACAAAATTTTTCATATTTTTGAATTTTTTTATAAAAAATCTTGAACCATTTATTTTATGAAGTTTGATGAATTTACGACCCTAAGCATCGTTTTCTGATGGCAATAAAAGCATGAAATTGGCATTTATACTATTTGATACCATTTTTAAAACAATATAATATTCTTACATATTTCAAACTTCATATACGATTATAATATTACCTACGCAGATGATAAAATGTGCCGCTCGCAGCAATTTTTTAAGTTTTATATAAATAAAATTTTCATATATATTTCTTGATAGAAAAACGTCAATTTTAAAATAATTATGGCCAAAAGCGATGCCTCTATATTAATTAAAAATATCTTCTATAATAATCTTTTTTTTATGTATTGCATTATTTTTATTATGTTGAAGATTTTAGAAGCTCTCCTATTATGTTTCTTATGAGTAATTGTAGACGACGTGACGTGACAATCGTTTTAGGCATTATTACTGAAATTTCTCCATGATATTTGACATAGTGAAATGCATAATGTAATGATAATATATTAGATACAATATTTTTATTCGTACATTATTGTTAATAAACACACAATAAAAAAGACAAACTTAATAGCTTACAATTTTTATAAGAATGAATTGGTAATCGCAAAATAAAAATAAACAAATTCATATCATACCGAAGGGCAGTTCACGCTCTGTAAAAATGCAATAAAAGTTTTATGAAAAAATAAATATTTTATAAAACTCCAAAGATTGTTCACGTTTTAAACATTTGGATAAAGGAGGACAGAGTAGTGTCATATGCCATTGTAAGAAAATTTAGTCTTTGTTAGATCACAGAAATTTTTAGATGAAATTAAATTTAAAATCGTTTTTGTACAAATTTACTTCTTTTGAAAGTCAAACTTTACTCATTGTAAAGTATGACATATGACTCTATTTCATTAATAAGTTTAAAAGTCTTTAAATACTTGCTATTCAAACTTTCGAGTTGGTATTAGAATTATGTAAAAGTTACACTTTGTAGCGTAAAAACTTTCATTAGATATTGAAAACGTTTTCAAACTTCAGTATATTCTTCTATGGGAGTATAAAAAGAGAAGAGTTTTATATTACTTTTTTTAGAAAATTTTGAAGAAATAGAGCAAATTTTCTGATAGTAACAAAAACAAATCATGAACTAAAAGAGTATCACATTTTGTTTTGATTATGAGTATCAGCTATGCTTTTACTCGTTTAATTAATTTCTAAGCAATTGTGTATTATTAACATCAATAAGTTATCAATCTTAATCGTCATTAATAAAACATTCGTACAAATTCGTAATCTGTATAATTTAATTACGATGTAATTTGAATTTCAGATTGAAAACAACTTTCAATACGAGAAACTAACATTAATAATAGAAAAATATGACGTAATTTTGCAGTGATTATAATGATCATCGCAAATCAAATTACATATTCAAGTATAAAAACTTGGGTTACATTATATATAATCAATTATTTTAATATCAAGTGGTCGCAGCATTACAAAAAGGCCACGCTTACGGAAATGTACAACAATTACGCTATCAGTTTTTGGCCCCGCGAGGGTTAACGCGTACACTGAATGATTGGCGTTATAAATCGCTAGCGTGTGCATCTTCTTCGTTCCAACGATTCCAATTCACAAACTAAGGAAGATTTTCTATTGTATTTTTATTTATGAAATAAATAGTGGAAAATAAACCAATTTTTCGAATGATTAAAATGTTGAATATGAGTATAGTATTGATTACAGAAAACTTATAAAATTTTGAATCAGAAAACAGTATCAAAATTTTGTTTGCTGACTTTAGCATAAATTTTCTGTCTATCAATGTTAGAAAAATGTTCAAAAGATGTATATATTCTAATTATATATAAATAATTGATCCCTGAAAATAATCGTAATTACATTCGTAACATCTCTTCAAGGTTGATTAATCGAATTGTTATATGCCATTGAAAAATTAATTGATTCTTTTAACGCGGTTCTAGTATTTTATTCAAAATTTTAATTATTCTAAATTAGGTTCTTCCACGTATTTATTAACTAAAATCATAATTGAATTTCGATCGGCTTTCGAAACTCAAAGATTCTGTTTCAATTTAAAAAAATCCTATTCTAATTATAAAATACGACCATAATGATTTCCAAAAGTTTATGATGCTATGAAATATACAAATTTTAAGATATACAATATGAAATTTTGAAAAGATGAAAAAGCAAATTCAGTCCTAATAGGTTAAATATATCCAAATAACCTTTGCACATACGATGAAACGTTCTTGAAATTTTATTTGTTTTTTTTTTTTTTTTAAAAGAATGATCGAATTCTTGAAAATTATCAAAGTCTTGAAAATGATCGAAAAATTTTAAAAAAGAAAGAAAATTAATCACTCAACCAAAAAGATTTAATAGGGATATTATATATACAGCATAAAAAAAATTCGTTTAATGTCCTATTCGTTGATCTTAGGGACTAACCCGATCTGGAAAAACACCTCGTTAAAAATAAAACTTCAAGGCTTTTTCACGATATGTCGACAAAGGTTGTATGAAAATTAGAAGTACATAACAATTTCGCCGATGCATTAAGCGACAATGCATGAAACGCAACAGCCTTGGAAGCGCGACGCCTTTTATTTCGTGGGAGATTGCGCGCAAAATGAGCCTGCGATAAAGGAGCAAGCAATTTTTCTCGAATCCACTCCATTGCCATTCTAGACATTAAACTTTATTTTGCTTGTTTTACATTCTTTCTGCGCTTGTCTAAAAAAACTTTACTTTTTTAATTGTTTCACTTTTTCAATTGTTTAATACTTTGCCAAATATAAGAAATTCATTTATCATTGAATCGAAATTCGTTATATAGAATTCACCTGATACAATATCACGATGTAATTAGCGTAAATTCATTGCTCGTGTATCATTTTGAACAGAATGTACCATTGGGACCGCCATCAATCCCTATAGATCGAAATAATTCCAAAGCCAATCCCTATAGATCGCAATAATTCAAAAGCTTCGAAAAATTGAAAATAAAAAAAAAGCAATACGCACCGTTTAATTAATCATCCAAGCCATCAGACACCATCTCCCACGGGCATCGCGTTTCCACGGCCGCCGTTCGTACGCCATTGCACGCGCGGGAACCATATTCACCCCTCGTCGCCAATATCTCCCTCAGAACGAATCCTCAGCGGACTCGTCGGTGTCGATGAGGGGCAGGCTCTCGTACTCGGGCCTCAGTCCTCCGTTAGCGCCGTTGGTGCCGCCGTTGCCGCTCAAGACCGGCTTGAATTGTTAAGTCGCCTTGGCCCCGCTGCCTGTGTCGCTTTTATTGCCCGTAGACGAGGGCGCGTCGTGGTTGTTGCTGCGCTGATGCGCCTCGACTAGACCCTCGCCTTCACCCTCCGCTTCGCCACGGCCCGGGTGCTTGTCAATGCAGTAGCGGCAGTGCATCTTCGCGTCGTCGCCGACCTGTACCGAGCGCGTGATGATCACGAGAGTCGTGAGACTGATGACGAAGAGGCACGAGGGCACGATCACCGCGATCAGCAGCTCGGTGCGGGTTTTGTTGAGGTCGAAGCGCGCCACCACGAAAAACGAGTCGTTCTGTTTGGGGGATTAGACATTATTATTGTTATTTAAAAATAGTAAAATAAAATCCTCTTTATTTATATGATAGTGAAAATAATATTATGTATGATTAAAATTGAGAATTTTTCTTTTTTTCTTATAACGATTAACCCTAAACGGTTTAAACAATTTTTCTAATGTGTGTAGTACCATCACAAGTTTAGTAGTAAACTTGAACCTCTTTCTTTTATCTATCTTTTTTGTATTAATCTCCATATTCCTTCATTCTTTATTTTCCACTTGATGGTGGCTAGGCTATTCCGCTTTATTGGAAAACGTGACGTTGCAACCACAAATAGACAGTTTTATATTATTTATCAACAAAGAATTACTAAATTAATCGTTTCCTTAATTGAATTACTTATTTTCTTATACTAAAATTAGATTTTATCAACCTACAAAGAATCATTTATTTATCACTTTTATTACTGTGTACTAGTGAATGATTAATTTAAGATGTTTCATAGAATAAAACATCCTAAATAAGTAAATTGATTATAAAATTTCACGAATACATGACAAAAATTAAAGTCCAGATCAATTATAATAAAAATTTTAATTATTATATCTTAATTAATATGAAAAAATAATTTTTTTATTTTTAATAGCTTTAAAATAAAGTACGGTATTTCCTCTTCCCTGATAGTTTTTTCAATGAACCGCTTATAGGATCATCTCGAGCGAGAAAATGCCATGGTCATACATGCCAGAATTAGATTAGAGGCGTTTATGTTTTATAAAGGCTATACGCCATTAATGAACCTCGCGTCGGTGACTAGAATCTTTCCAAGAATAGGTTAGAAAAGGGTGAATTCTTCAAGGATTATTTTTAGAATTTAGCTTTTTAATAAGAATTTTCATCTCGAAATATAAAATATTCGCCGAACAAATTAACGCGAACACTTGTTAATTTCGAAAAATACTTCCGAGAAAAATAGTCATTAATTGCTGTTATAATTTCAATATAAACGTAGTCTATAAAAAAAAATTCTCAACGGAAGTTTATCCTTCTAAATATAATATTATTCGAACACCGATCTTTACTTTAAAAATCCTTCACATTTCCTTTTTTTCCCTGTAACATTCCTCAATCAACTCACAAATCCCCTACACTACCTACCGCAAACCACTTTTCCACGTCCGGGCAATTAACCCGCTCTCTAACAAACGCCGCAACTCTCCAGCGCGGAAATCAAACGTCAACGCATCTCTACTCCCATCACAGCCGTGCCTGCGCGTGAAAATCCATCTCTTTCTATTTTTCTCCCAGCGCGTACACATACAGCCCGCGTAGTTTAGCGCGTCACTGGTCCGCGAGAGCACAATATCTACTCCGCGGAGGATATCCGCGCGGATGAGCGATGTCTCGCGAGTGCGCGCGCTCAATGGCTCGTGCGCGCTGCAACGAGAGTGGCGGCATTATATGGGTGCAATCGTAACGGATGTGTATGAGGATCCCCGAAGATTAATGTCGGGAGTTTTCGAGATCGATGCGCGTTTATTGGGCGAGGGATAGCCAAGAGGAAGGATATTAATGGAACGTTGATTTCAGATGAATAGGGGGTGGGAGGTATACCTGTAGGGGTGCGTTTGAGGGATGAGAAATATTCATCGGTGGTAATGGTATGTATAAGTAGTTTTTTAGTTTTGAAGATTGATCATTCGATTAGCAGTTTAGGCAGAGAGGTAGTGAAATATTTTGTGGGTATTGAGTGTTTTGAGGGTTGGAAAAGGTTTCTAAATGATAGATTGGAATTTAAATACATATTTGATCAAGAAAGAGATGTGAAG
>JAPYZO010013166.1:0-14622 GCA_030522905.1 Torymus flavipes
CTCTTTTAAAAAATTTGCAGCATCCAGCTATATAAAACTTCCTTCCGCAAAATACAAGCAAATAATCATCTGAAACTTGCCCTCACCGCAGTCAATTCCTCGCCTCTGTCACTTTAATTAAGTTACGACATATAATTGTCCTATCTGCCCCCCAACAATTCCACCCTTTAAACCTCTCCTCCATCCTCCAAAAATCCCGGACCATTAATTCACCAGGCCGATTGACGTATATATTAACACATCCATTATTTCCCTCGCTCTCAACAATGCCAAAAATGAAAAGAAAAGAAGAAAAATCTCAACGTCCGCGACATAAATTTCCCTATAAAAGGAGCCGCGCACATACACGAAAATTCCCGTCGCCTCGCTCAATGCTGCTGCCATGCAGTCGCTCTTACGTCCGGTGTCTCGTCCCGTACATATACCGTTGTACATATGCGCCCGGGCTAACGACATCCTCTACACATTACACTTTCACGCGCGCGGTATAAACAGCGACATAACTCGCTTTTGCTCTTTTCTCTTTCTTCGATTGCCTTATGGTGTGCAGTGCTGCACTCGGTGCGCGAGGCCGGGTGTCGATATGGGATCTTTCTCGCTTGCGCTCGCGGCCTCGAGAGAGGTTTCTGCAGTGTACCATGTGTGTGTGTGTGTGTACGGAAGGGTCGAGGTCGCTCGCGCGTTCGCCTCTTACTACTCGAGACTCGGGTGCACGAACGCGCGCGGCCTTTGTATCCTTGGGGGGGTCAACGCGCCCGCGTGCTCCATGCATCCTCCAAGGATCAACCTGTTCGGCGGGAGAGAGAGAGTAGTTGCAAAGTGCTTAACTGCAACTTCCTAGATCCGCTGATCGCGCAAGAGAGGCGTAGTAGTAGTAGTAGTAGTAGGGATGCTATAGTGTAGGTAATCGTTTTGTGGGATGGAAGAGAGGAGAGTACGTGTAGTCAACGACCTTGCGTCAAGGAAGCGAGGAGGAGTGCGCAGCTGCGAGAAGAGAGAGAGAGAGAGAGAGAGAGAGAGAACAGCTCGGGTGATTAGACGCGCGGAACGCCTTTGTCTTTGGTTTAGTGCGAGAGTTCATTGTTCTGTGTAGGTGCGCTGTGGTCTAGGCTACGCGGTCCGAGGGCTTTTCGTTTTGTTGTTGTTGTTGTTGTTGAACGAGATATTGCGGAACGAGGTGTAAGGAAGTCGGACTTTTTTGTTGTTACGTTTATTTTTCATTATTTAGGTTGGAGGTTTTTTTATTTCTTAAAACGGTGGTTTGGAATTGTACTGTGTATGTAGAGGATAAAGCAACATTTTATGCGTATAACGGAAAATCATTGAACGCATCAAGTACAAGATATAGTGTAACCGATGGATGTCTTATTGCAACTCCATTTTTTAATATATGTATTAATGATGAACGCGCGTTTTTAATGTTCGCCACTAGATTTACTCGCGTATCTGTCACGAATTTTGTGGTAAGGTGACTCGAGGTAATTCGGTCATACACCTAATTTCGCCCCGGCACTACTTTATAGGAAAGTTTAATAATGCGTCTAAAAAATGTGAAAAATATGGCATGTAAATTATATTTAACCTTTTCCGAATCTTTTCACTTTTTACGAGAGTATTAATCTGAAAAGTGGTCAGATTAGCTACAAACGCCAAGTGCACAATCACCTAGTTATTTATTTAACTTTTATTATCACGGCTAATTTCATATTTGACGAGTCCGGAAAATTTGTTTCTAGTATAAGAAAGTTAAGAAAGTAGATATAGTATTTTAATGATGTATATTGTTTACACGGTTTTGTCAATTTTGCCTGCGGATAAAAAATATAAAAACTTTTTTGGATTGAACTGGCCGAATGAATTAAACATGACGGGCCTTAGTCAAAAAGTTCTTTTTATAGTTTGATTTTGTGTAAAGTCAATATCACTCCTAGGGTGTTCTCAATTTTTTTTAACAGTTTTATCTAAGCATTTTTGCAGAGCCCGGATCACCTCGAATTGCCTTATATCGCTTGAAAAATCTATCAAAATTCTACTACGACAAAGTTGAGGTCTAATTTTTTTGTCTCGAAATTTTAACACGTTTTAAAACAAACTATTCAGTAAAAACTTGGGTAAAGTAAAAAATTCCACCGCAAAACCTCAGCCGCGCGCCATTACCACGATATTCACTGGCGCTTGTTTATACGACAGCGCGCTCGCGCGAAATTAAATTTATCCTCAAATACATCAGGATCGTTCCTCCTGTCGGCGACCGCATATATAATAAAGCAACACCCGTTTAATAAATTTCCCGCAAATCTCGTCTCTTTTTATTTTCCCATTCGCACGAAAGAAAGAAAGAAAAAAAGAAATATATCCCCGCGTCGTTTGACTTACGAGATATATCAGCATTAGTGTGGTGTGTGTGTGTGTGTGGCAACTCTCGTCGCGCGAGAAATCAGCTCCCGCGCAGCTGTAAATCTCGATCAGCGTATACACTGCACGTGTGCCAATCGCTCCTATATATGTATACATATAGTTAGTTGTACACGCGCGTGTACTCGACAAAAGACTAATAGGGGCAGCATGCGTCGCATTTGATTATCTGCGTTATTCCGGGAAAATGAAATATCCCGCAATTTACGCGGATCTACTCGGAATCTATATTCGTATATACTTATACGCAAAACCGCACAATGCAAGAGGCACTTTTTTAATTCGTTTTAGATTTTTACAGGCAACTCGCTGTATACACGAGAATGACACCGTGTTTAAGGAAAAAGGCGAGTACGCTGTTACCGGGGAACTCGCCCACCCGTTTATATAATGTAACACTGAATTATTAATATAAATTGTGTCGCAGCGATCGCATTTTCTCGGCTGCCCGCGCGCCGTGCGACACGCGTAATCCGCGTATTGATAGCCCGAGAACGAATTCGAAATTACATTATATATACATATATCGGTGCGCTAAAAATAGCTCGCTGCATACGGAGGGATTATCTATATATGTTACACCTTTTTAACTCACGCGCCCCGAGTATATATCGTAATTTTCCATATTTTTATATTAACTGGAATATTTATGCAACTCGATCGCGGATCGCATGCACACGCGTATATAATGCATTTCTATATCGCGCATGAAATTGCATTAAACGCCCATTAACGTTATTTTTCTTCTTCTTCTTCTTCATCATCGAAACCATAACACAAAACCGACGCGGAAACCAACATCAAAGCAGCCGCACGCCACGCGCGATCTCTCTAACGAATCAACAGATCCTCGCACTCTCCCACTGCACAATACGCGCTAAGTGCATTTTCGTCGCGGTATAATATAGAAGAGAGAGAGAGAGAGAGATTTATATTCCCGCGCGTGAGTGTGTATAGCGCCTCTCAGCCATTACTCATTGTCCGATTGTCGCGAGCGGCGGCAGCGTCGTCGGATTTTTTTGAATATTCAAGATCACCCACGCGCGAGCCTGTGTGCGTGTATATATACGTTACATGGATGGACGCGGGGAGCGCGTCAAGGCCCCGCGTGTGGCATCAAGGAGCCAGCTGCTGCTGAGATGTCGCGTTATGATACGTTTTCTCACGAGCGCCTATTAAACTTTCGCTTCACTGCGTGTGTATGTGTTTTCTTTTTCGAGGGAGCGGGTCGTCGTTTTGAGGATGTGTTTGCGCAGAAGAACGATATGTTTTCGTTTGCGCGGGTTATACGTGTGTGTGGTTGGTACAATGGAGGCTTTGTAATCGAGTCGAAGAGAAGAAAAAAGCGATGCTGAGATAACATCGGTAAACCGTGTTTTGAAGACGCGCGGAAAACAAATATTATAAGTTGTCTGCTGTATGCGTCTATATGTTTGTGATTAGTGATGTGCATATATTTTGTGGGAACGTTATGTATTATTTAAAGTTTCTTGCTAGAAGTTTAAAATTGAAATTTATAATTATGTACAGTTATTTATTCATTGAAACTTCTTACATTTCGATTTACGTACAATATTAACATCAGCAATAATATTTAAGAATATTAAATTTCAATACCGGAAGATCATTTTTCCGAGTGTACTTATAAGACACTGTCATGAAACACGGTACATTGGTATTTTGGTCGGTATTTTGGTCGGACTTAACCAATCACAAACGTCTTATTTTGGCTTCACTTTCCGCTCATCATTTTTTTAAAGATAGAGATAGATAGGAAGCGGAATTTGACGGTTGATTAATAAGGAACGGCAGAATATGGAATAATTAACGGTATACAGATTGTATGTTTAGCGCATTAATATTTATATTATCGGGAATATGGGCGAGCTGATTTTGTTTTAAAATATACTGTCAGTCGTATGGGGGCCGCGTGTGAAATCGATACTAATCGGATATACGCGCGTTAATTGACACAGAAACCATGCTAATTTTTGCGAAACAAGGTCGACGAAAATCTCAACGAGATCGTGGAACAAGATATTTTCGCGGGTATAAAAAAAAAACGTATGAATGACACTATTGTATAATTGTTGTGTAGTAATAATGCAAACTATAGGTTATTGTCGCCACGATTGCGTTTGAGCGTGTAATCGTGTTATGCAATTATTATAATCACGCGCGAATCATCTAATTGGTTTATCTTAATTAGAGAATGTTAAAAGAGACCTTAGCTGTCAATGAAAAAAATATATTCAACTTTACGCACATCACGTCCTGCGTGTAAAAAAAGTTTGATTCGCTTATGAATTTTTTAACTATAAATTGCCAACAATCGACATAAAAGTAACGGAAATCCGAGCGAATTCTCCGACTTCCGTTAAGGTATTAATTTATCGATTCGATTTCATTTAATTATCTTCATGTTTCACGTTATACGAAAAAGTACAAAATGTTTGTTTTACGCGTATAAAGCCTTATACCGATATCGGACAGCAGAGCGTTAAATTAATAAGGATTTAAATTACTTACTTCGATCGGCGCATTAAAATAAAGAGACGCAGAAATGTTGCCTCACTGACAAAGCAATTTATATGCGATATCTTTCAACGCACTACACACACGCGCGTTCGCTCTACATACGTATGTACGCACGTATATACATACCGTAATTAACCATTAACCATAAAAACGTAAGTAAGTTTTTAAGGGCAATTATATCAATTATTCCGTCGGAAACTCGTTTTTTCCGCGTATATAATTTGCCGTGTGCGGCGCATATATACAAATTTCGGTTATAAAGGAAACAAAATCGAAATGTGCGCCTGCGATTGCAATAAAATTTTGTGCGGTATATACCCCCTCGTGCGCGTCGAACATTATAATGACAGAGGACGAAGGCGCGTATACTTTCAAAATTTTGAAATAACTCGCCCGCGCAAATAAAGCAGCGAGAGAAGCCTTAATCGAGCGCTGCTGCAGCTCTCGATCGGGAGCTGATAAAATTGCATTTCCGGCCGCGAGTGTGCCGTATACACTTTCACATTCCATTAATCGATCCCGCATTTGTCCCAAGGATGAATGTAAACGAAAAAATGCAACGGCGACACTTTTGGAGAAGGCGTTATAAACTTTCGTCGAGTATTGTGCAGGATATAACGCCATCACCAAAGTCGACTCATCGCTGAAAAGCCGTATAACAATAATAGCTTGGAAATCGCGCGTACGTGAGGTTCGAACGTAAACTGTGTATATAGATTCGAAAGATCGAGAGAGTATGCGAGACCGAGATAAAGAAACGAGTGTCGCGTGTTTATTAAACACTGTCACGGAAAAAAAGGATCAACGCTTGTATATGACGGATTTATTCTTTATAACCTTCGTTCCCCACAAGATCGATTACAAGCTTACCGTACATTATATATATATATCCTAAATTAAACGACTTTATTAAACTCAACCGAGCTGTTTCTGAGATATTCAAATTTTATTCATTAACCCTCGGACGCGGCCGACAGTACAATATCACAACGAACGTGCACGCGGTACTTTTACGATCATGATGACAATGACCTTGATACTTTTGCAGCCTCAGAACCTGGTGATGATGGGCAGCTTCCCGGACTGCAACGTCAAGCTCTGCGACTTCGAGATCTCGCGCGTCGTGCTCGAGGGCACGGAGGTACGCGAGATCCTCGGCACCCCCGATTACGTAGGTAAGTCGTCCCACTATACAATTATACACACATATCTTCGAGTTCGTCGAACTTTCGCTTGCTCACAAGTGTGTGTGTCCTTACGGGGGGCCATCCGCGGAATCGGCAACGACGCCCGCGCACATTACCGATGCAAAGTTATTCGTCCGCGCCAATATATGTATCGAGAGGAGATGGGGCGCGTGGAGAAGAAAAAATTGCGTCTGATAGATCGCCGGGGGGAGATAAGCGCATGCAGCCGCGCTCGTTATTTATACATGTACGCGAGCTAATTTGTAACGAGGCGTCGTCGTTATATTTGAGGGAACGAGCTTGCTCACGTGTGTGTGTCTGTGTATCATACGTGTTTTGACTTCCGCGCTGACACACGCTCTGTGTGTGTTTTGACATGCTGCTTATACAGTTTTGTTTTTTCTCTGCGTGTGTTTCAGCTCCCGAAATTCTGCATTACGAGCCGATCACCCTCGCCGCTGATATGTGGTAAATATTTTGATGTTTTGACTTTATTCGTTGTGGGTAGATTGTTCATACGTCGACTGATTTAAGACTTTTCTTTTTGAGTTGATCAACAATTAATAAATAAACGAAGCAAAGTTGATATACATTTTCCTCATATCATGAGATTAGAGTTTGGAGTACAGTAATATCAATCAACAATTAAACAAACATTTCTTCTTGATTTATTTTCGTATTTATTATAAAATTTTCAATATCTACGTACATTGCATAACATTCAAATAGAAAAGCTAAAGAATCATTAGAATGAATATTAAACTTAAAAAAAATGCATTTATAATACACCAGGTCTCTCGGCGTGACGACGTACGTCCTCCTCACGGGCTTCTCGCCGTTCGGCGGCGAGACCGACCAAGAGACCTTCAAGAACATCATCCTCGGCCAGGTCGACTTCCCGGAAGAGCTCTTCGAGGACGTATCCGCCCAGGCTAAGGACTTTGTCGCCAAGCTTCTCGTGCTCGAGCCAAGGTGAGGAAAAATATATGCGTTACGTAACGCGGCGCGTAGTACATATATATATAATAATGAGATGCGGCGAATTTCACACATGGTGAGCGCCGCCGTCGCCGTCGCCGCCGCCTTCGAAATTTGACGTCATCGTCGGCATTATGAGGTTTAATTGCATTTTAATTCGCGCGCATGGATATAAGGTGACCGCGAGCGTGGGCGCAGATGCGAGCGCGCGGCTGGTTCAAGAGTCAATTAATACGGGTTCGCGATCATCTGTCAATCATTTGTTGATCTGTGTGTATGGGTTGCATTCGAGACTGGATTAATTTCGCGAGTAGATTTTTATTATTATTTTTTGCGCTGTCATAGCGGTTGATTGGACAATACGGGATGAGTCGATGTATGGAATGGACAATGGATGTTGCGAGATGTGAGGTGTTGTGTAAGCTTGGCGAGAAAGTTTTGTATTTTTGTTTATAACTTTTAGAAAACCGTTTGAAAATTTCAATTGTTATAAATATTAAGAAAAAGAAAAACACTTTATTTCCCCAACAGACAAATTTGCATATTTTAACCAGTAGGAAGAAATAGTACGTTATCGATAATATATTAATATTATAATATATAATACTAAAGTATAATACCGCACAGTGTTATAATAATGCTATACAGTAATGCTACAACAATATTATAATAATATCACAGCAATACTACAATAGTATTACAATTACACTGTAGTCGTACTGTAGTTTTAATCATAACGAAAACAAGGTCGGACCTGTCTCATCGTTTAATAATATCCATCATTTGTACCGAAGAAACTCCGCTTAACCCCCACCACCAATCTTTTTCCTCACAGTGCACGCATGTCGGCGAAACAATGCCTCCGCCACGAGTGGCTCCGCGGCGCACCCACCCAAGCTTCAGCCCATCTGCGCAAATATCTGTCAAAGTCGCGCGAGGTCCTCCTCGAGCGCGTCGTCAGCCGGGAGAATCTTCGTCGCGCAGCCCTCCTCAGCTCAGCCAACAGTCAGCTTCAGCTTCAACAACAGCAGCAGCAATCCGATCACTGGTCTGGACTAAGCCAGAGCGAGATGTGTCTGAACAGAGGATTAGCAGGTAGCAGAGGTAGCTTGACTCTGTCGTGTAGCGGGGACGATTACGAGAATGGAGTGCTGGATGTGTCGAGCTCGAGGAATAGCTTGGCGGACTCGGTGTCATCGTCGAAGAGCAGCTTGGCGATGAGCCAGAGCTGTCTGCTGAATAAGGAGCAGACGGAGGGTTTGCTGAATCAAGCGCAGGATCGTAGGTCCCTCAGAGCGAGCATGGCGCAGGGTCTGAATCGTATCAGTGTGTTGTCAAGGATCAGGTTTGTACAATATTTTCATTAAGAAACAATACAACAAAATCAAATTAAAAATATCTTTAGTGGTATTAATAAACTCATCCGACCCCATATCTTTTTCACCACCTCACAGGGGCCTCAACCAAGTTCAATCCAGATCCCAAGCCTGCCTGCCTCTGCTGAACGGCTCCACTGAGGACGAGGAACACCGCAAGGATCACCGTCACCTGCAGACGATGAACGGCAAGCCCCTCAACGCCTGCTACTTCGACGGCTCCCGGGAGAAGCTCTACGGTCTCAAGTCACTGTCCAAGTCCCAGGGCATGCTCGACATTTACCGAAGTCTCGAGAGTCTTCAGAAGCATAAGCGTGATCTGCTGAAGCAAAAGGAGAGGTCGAAGACCGAGGATGTGCTGCCGATCTTCAGGCATCTAGTGCAGAGCTCGAGCAGTGCCTCGTTGGGCTCCGCTTCTTCGTCGGCGCGTTCGAGGGACTTTGACGATTTGATTGTGGGGGGCGATCGATCGGTGAAGCGTGTTGATAATGATGACGATGTCACTAAAGTGGTATGAAATGAAAAAAAAATACAGTTTCGATAATTATAAAGCTCTATGATAATACATTCACTTACATAAATATTGAAAAACGTTCACATAAAAAACATACGCGCTATTTCATTCTCTAATACCGCATCAATATTTGAACGAAACCTCGACTAACGCTTTAACCTCCATTAGCACGACGGCGACGACAACGATGACCTCCATGCGGAAGCCCCTGCAATGAAGACACACGGCGACAAGGAAGAGGAAACGAAGCTACAGCAGGACGTTAACTGCGTCGACGACGACGACGAGGACGAGAACGATCGAGCTCACAATAATGGTGAGTGTCAATGCATATAGACATACGCGCGAGGGGAGGGAGAATAGCCACGGGAGCGTGTACACACTTTGCCCGATTGCCGCACGTTTATTTTTTTATTCTCTGCTTCTTCTCTTTCTCTTCGGTCTTCCCCGAAGATGGATTAGTCGAAGGGAGAGTGCGGTAGATGAGTTTGACGAGGCTCTCGTGTGAGCGTGATGGCGGAGAAAAATATTTGCACGGGGTGATTTCCATTATAGCTACGCGTGTTTGCCTTGTTCTTATTCGGTGTTGAAGGAACTTTGCGTGTTTTTGGTTTAGCTGTAGAGAGTTATTTTTAGTGGGAAATGTTTTTTCAGTGGATTTTTGTTATTGAATTTTGAAGTGATGTCAGTTTCAAACGTATATATTATTATTTTTCATAGTTTTGTTTGACTTTTATCTTTGACTGAAACCTTTTGAATAAGTCATATCCGCGTAGAGTAGAGATAAATCGATATAGTGCATAACTGCAGTTTGTTTATATTTTAGTATCAAAAAACATATATCGGTATTTGAACAGACTACATAATAATAAATAGTTTCTATCTGATCCTAACAATAATTTAAAAAAATAGAATAGAATAAACTTTATTTATAACCGCCTAAAAAATAAAATGCATTTTTGAAAATAATAAAATATTTTCAAACATTTAAAATATACTTCCATTACCGAAAAAATTACCTATAACATCCCCCTCTCAAGGTCACGAAGCCACCAGCGAAACGAAGAGCACCGGTCCCTCCTCCCTCACCGTCTCCGAGACCAACTTCGACTCTCTGCAGTCCCTCGAATCCGACACCCTAACCGACGACTCCGAGGAAACCCGTAGCCACCATACGAACAAGCAATCCTCAGCTGGCTCCGAGTGCCACGGTCGCGAGACCGACTCGGAGACCGACGAGCCTAAGTACACCGTAGCCCAGCTCGTCTCCGCCTTCAACAAGCACCAAGAGGTCGCCTCGCGTACCAGCCTGGAGGTCATCATGACGGAGAAGCGCGTCATCGACGATTCCACGCAGTTCCCCATCGGGGCAAAGGCGCTGAGGCTGTTCATTCCGGACATCGACATCAGCGAGAAGAAGCCACTGGTGAGGAGGAAGACGAGTTACAAACCGAGAAAGAACTGGGAGGAGTTGAGGAAGCAGAACGAGAAGAACGAGGGGGTGTTGAAGAAGGACTTTTTCAACGACTCGGGGAACGAGGAGGACGCGGAGCTGACTATAATAGACGACGACGACCTGGCGAAGCTGAACGACTGTAGCCAGAAGGAACACGACACGACCATCGACGAGAAGTACAAGCAGTGCGTCGAGGTCGCGAAAATCAGCGCCGCCGTCAGCACCGAAGACAACGACGACGACGATGACGAGAAAAAGCCAATAACCGAACCACCCGTTATAATGACCACCCCTGTGACGACGACCAGCCCCACGCCTCCGCTATCCCCCGCGTCAATGGACAGCGGCGTAAACCTCCGCGATATTCTTCAGAAATCCGACGCCTTCGAAACCGCGCCGAAGGAGAACCTGGAGAAACTACGCGAGCGCACAGCGACGGCCAAGACGATTGTCAACGACAACAGTGCAACGAACAATAACAACCTCGCCTCCAAGATCTCTGTGTTCGCATCCGGGGACAAACGGCTGTCCAAAAGCCCTACGAGGCAGGAGACCAAGTGCCGAACAGCCGTCAAGGAGAAGGTATGCACAGGCTCTTACGTGAGAGCCATGGAAAAGTTTTCCAGCAAGTCGAGCGCCGTGGAGAAACAGCAGCCGAGGTCGAGGAAGACCAGCGCCACGACAAACCAGCACGTCGCCGATTCGTAATGCTCGCATGCGCGGTCAAGAGTCATGATGTGAAGCGCTGCGCGAGTAGCGGTAGGGTATATTATAACGTGCGATGGCGGATGTTGTGAATGGCGAGGTTGACGTACGGGGAAGAGTCGAGACGAGTTTTACCTTCTTTTTTACAATAATATAACAACGTTGTTTCAGTACTTATACAATACTACTTTTGGAAATAATTAACAAAAAGAGCGCAGGAAAGCTGTATAATTGCACGTCGCCGGTACCCACATATATATACACAAACCCAGACAAAGAGACCTTGAGTAAGGTCTCTTTCTCTCTTTTTCTACAAGACATCTCGACTCGGGCACACATAAGCGCGCCGCGGGGTAAAGTGACGCGCGCGGCACCCACGCGTAGCGGTGCATTTCAACTCCGTCGTCGTCTAACGATCCTCCCATTGTCAACTTGACGAGGCGAGCGAGGAGAGAGAGGAGAGTACACACAGACGCATGTGTAGCTAAGTACTTACACACACTCGGACGGTTATAAACGGCGAGGTAATGATGCGAGGAGAAAAATTGCCCCGTGTGATGTTTATGCTTCCTGCGCGCGCGCGAGAGGGAGAAAAACGAGAGCGGTGTTCCGGCTGCGTAGATTGGTGGCTGTTAAACGGGCCTGGCATTAATAAAGTGCATGTAATACCTACGTATTATTGAAAATCGTGTTTTTTCAATTTCGTTAGAAAATATATGGGTGAGAACGACGCGCGCGCTTTCTGTAATTGGGTGTATATAATCTCGGGGATATCTAAAAAAAGACAGTAGCGTATAGTAATTGCGATTTTCAATGTATAATAAAAAACTTTCTAAGAAATACGATAAACACGAGCGCGGACCAGGCCGCGGGAAAAACACGCGGCAGTACGAATGTGAAATGTCCTTTTTCGGCGAGAGGCTATAAAAATAGACTGCTCCATCATCATCATCATCTATCGCTTAAGCATTCATTCTCGAAAAAGCCCGAACGCTCGGACATCTCTCTCTCTCTCTCCGTACGGACAACACCACATTCCCGAATATTTTATCGTGTCAATTGTACGGGCAGTGCCCTCACTCGCTCTTTCTCTTCTTCTCGCTCCTACTCATGAAAGAAAAAATCCGAATACGAAATACAACACTCCCGCGAGGTATTCACTTACCTCGCATTGTACGCGCGCGTCTCGTTATCAGGGCCAGTAGTGCTCTCACCTTATAAGCGTCTCCGCGCCGGTGATTCACACGTATATCTCGCTCGCTCGCTCGCGCACTGTGTGTATGTGTATGTATGTATGTTGTGAATCACCTCCTCTATATACCGAGCCCTAAAAACGGGCCGCACGTGCGCTCTCGCGACGCTGTCATTATAGAGCCAAGAGCAGCAGCAGTAGCAGCAGCGCGGCAGACTCCTAATTGCGCGAGCGCGTATTATTATCGTTTTTCTTTAGAGAATTTGCGAGGCAGCTACCTAGTGTGTGTGTGCCTTTTTCTCTTCAGGGATGTATATAATTTGAGAGACGGCAGCGGTGAGCTCTCCAGGAAGTTATTCTGTCGCGGAAATCGACGTCGCCGTGGGTTGATGCTCATTGGCGCTCTGCGTCGGTGTTTTTAATTTTTTTTTTTTTTATTTGATTGAGATTCATAGAAAAAGACGAGGTGATTTTTGGTATAGACAGATGGTTGGGTTCGAAAAGAATTTTGGAGTTTTTTTTTCGTTAGCGGGATATGCAGTTATGAAGTCGTCTTTGAAGATTGATTTTAAAAAGATCATTCTGTAATGACAAAAAAAAGAGTTGAGATCATTCTTTTTATCGTATATGGTCGAATACTAGTTGATTCTTTTTTTATTTTGATGTACTTTGTAATGGAAATTTTTAAAGCAGTGCAATGCATTGGACAAATTTATGAGAATAGATTATAATTTTTATACATCTATGAAAGCATAAACTTTTTGAGCAATCATCATAAATAATCTTGTTACGTTAAAAAATTATTATAGAATATAGATATATAATGTTTGCATGCATTAATGTTGAAATACAAATATATTGTTAAATAATGCGTAAAAGAAACTAAGATTTTTATCTATAAAGATAGCCTATTTACCAACGTTTACTGTAGATTATCAAAATTGATTAAAGGTTGTTGTACTTAAGTAACTTTCGCAAGTATACCTATATAACGACAAGTTTCTTGTGATAATTTAAAACGACTAAAAACTTATATAATAAGAGTAAAGTACATAGCGAGACCAGCAATCGTAGCACATGTTAACATTTTCACATCTCGATTAAAGCAAAACCTTCTATTACAGCATGTATAGTGATTTTTCTATTATACACCGCGTTATACAACACCTTAGCTATTAAGAAACCAAACTCACGCGTATATATATATGTACACCTAGTATTTAAAAAGCGACGACAATGTATATAGTCGCGCTCTCGCGAAGAACAATGCGCGCGAAAACAGAACTTTATTCACCTTACCGAAGGTGCGAGCAGGCGCAATCACGCGTGTATCAACGAGAAAATAAATTAGTCGCATTCGACGACGAGAGAGACACTCGCGACGAATGTCGGACAACGAATTCGCGCGTGCAGGCTGCAACAAGGCGATTCTCGATTGCAGCGGTGCCCTAAATGGCTGTCCAAGGATTCGCAGATTAACTCATAACCATGTATATCTACGTAATTTAGTACAATTGGCAGCAGCAACAGCAGCAGGTTTTTACCATTTTTTTTCTCTCTCTCACTTCTTAGATTCCTGCTAGGTATAGCACGCGTATACACACACGATTAGTTTAAGTTTAAAAGCGCGTTACTCATGCGCGCTTTTATATTGAAGGCGCGATGTAATATCCCATCAAATGTAAAAAGACAGAAAAATGATGATTTATTCCGACGACGTATATATTATGTAGTTGTGTGTATATTAATTCTATAGTATCGCATTCGCTGTATATGTATCTAAGTAATATAGTTTTCACCGAAATTTTTAGACGAACGTAAATTTACATTTTCAGATACTAAAATGCATATGCTTGGGCGTCCGTTTATTGGATGCTGCTTTTGAGGTGTCATCTCTTGCCTTGTCGAAATTCGTTTTCGGTTTATTATTTTTATTTTTTTTGTTACTATTTAATTATAACTGAAATGAATGTATTGAATATACTGTAACTCATTATTTGAGATGCGTTTGTTTACAAATTATACATACAAAATAAAATATCTACAAAATAATTGAATAGTTTATCACTTATTATCACATGACAAATTTCTGTATCGTTTACTATATTATTAAAATAATTTAGATTCATGTAACATAAATCACATGTGTATTTTAATTATCAACTAGCAAAATTCAAACGCGCTTCGCGCGTACTATTTTGTTTTCTGCCCTCCGGCCGGAAAGCGCCAACTTTCTGGCCGCTGCGCGAAACGAAGTTGCC
>JAPYZO010013171.1:0-14882 GCA_030522905.1 Torymus flavipes
AGAAATTTTGCAGCATTTACAAAAAACGATCACGACCAACGTATCACAATTATTGCGAAAAAGAATGCTTAATCCCCTCAACGCCATAGACAATTAATTAAACATAGTTTCTCTCCAACCACTTTATTCTACAGTTTAAGCTAATCGAAACGAATCAATTCTTAATTTTTCAAAATGGCCAACTTCATGCATACGTTAACGGAAACGATCTCCACACCAAAACAAACCTGCAAAAGAACCATCGCTAAAAAGCCGCCTTAAAGACACTCACTTATTCTAATATTCTCGCTCTTCTCTCGCTACCTCGAGATTAATTAAAAGTCATAGCGCGGTTGCCATTTGCGAGACGAGCGAGCTAGCGACGAGTCAATCTGCTTTTATTATCCCCCGTAAAATTTTTTCGGCCTCTCGCGCATGCAAAAATTCTTCGACAGCGGCAGCAGCGCACACACACTGATGATCACAATCACGCCCCTCGCTAACGAACGAACTCATCATTCTAAACGCGGAAGACATTAAGTGACGGCGCACGCGCAGTGGGTGTGGCCATGACGAAGGGCCTTAATCCAGCCGCGCACCGCCGCCGTCGTCATGCGCATATAAGAGAAACGCACAAGCGCTAGCTCTCTCGTATCGCTCTCATTTTCCTCCATATCTCTCTCTCTCTCTCTCGCGGCGAGACGAGAGAGTTTCCGAGACGAATATACGCGGCCACGGCTAAATGACTTCTTAATGGAATTTTATTCATTAGGAGGGAGAGTTTTTGATGGCAGATATATAGAGCAGGCAGGAACAACTTCTTTCAGTGTGATTTAATTGATTCTGCGCGAAGATAAGGGCGAAGGTGGGTAATAATTTCCGCGGAGGTGTTTGCCTTGGCCTCATGCTGGATGCAAATAAAGCGGTGCGAGCTTGAGTTATTGGAAGTAATTAATGCCAGCCGAAAAAAATACACCAAACTCGGAATAAGAATGCGTAAGTTATATCTATTGATTCGATAAGATTAAGATAACCAGCAATTCAATATCAAAAATAGCCGCAGAGCCCTCATTCATAAATACCTATATACATATACGATTATAAAACACGTTCCTCATCAGCATTAACCATCCTTCGCAAATAGTCCCTCTCGAATTTTTTCAAGACCCACCATCATGTAACAAAGTTTCTAAACCAGTTCATCGCCATACCGCCAGCATCGGTGCTTAACGATTATCACACCAATATCCCCGAGGTGTCATAAAATTTCCCTCTACCGAATCTATATCTATCCCGTTCCCTCCGTTCTCGTCTCTTTTTTTTCTGACTTCCTTGCCGCGCGTCGCGCGACGAACAAAGAGGACAACGTTCACACGGAAAATCGCGCGCGCGCGAGAGGCTCCGCCTCCGTCGGCGCATAAACGAGGACCGCCGCGAGGCTATCGCAGCTTATCCGCGCGCACCGAGTTTTCTTCCCCGCTTCCACACCGGGATGTGTACTTTCGTTCGCGATGAGGCAGGCCGATGTCGCGGCTAATCTATCTTTCGCGGTACACACGGCCTGCACCACTTTTAGGGATTTTTAACGGGATGAAGGAGAGTGTATGTATGTGTGCGGATGGTGAGGCTGGTGAGGAAATAACGAGGTTTATGTAGATTGGGGCCGGATTAGAGGTAAAAAGTTGGTGTTGGTAAAGTATATTGATTACGCGGCGGATAAATGTAACCTGGAAGTAGATATTGATTGTTTTATTGACTTGAAGGCATCGACCTATTATGTATAATATACAATAAAGTAAAAATTGTATAAATGATAAATTTATTTGCTTTGGGTGTAATTTGCTATATTTATTGGATGTCCTGAAATCTTCTGAAAAAATTCAAACCGCCATGTCTTTTTTGCATAAAGTTATGCAGAGTCGATACCATAAATCGCACGTATTACTGTTTATATAGAAAGTCACACAAATATGGATATAAACCGTTTTCATTTATCATAATATCCAACTAATCTCATCGCAATCCCGTTAATATACCAAAAGAAACGTAAAACCCAATCGATCCGCACGACATTTTTCACATTCAACTCTATACCAAATTTAGTCTCTATATCCCCCTCAACATATAATATACCGTTCCACTCGTATATCCTTCATCTTCGATGTATCCCCACATTTATTTCCCATAACGCGTGTGTCTATCTGGCCACATTACCGGCCATTGCTCGAGGAAGCGAGCTTATACTTACTCCCTCTGGACAATGCGGAAATTTGTGTATATACACTCGCGTACACGACACGTGGGTGTAATCAATCGCAATCGGCGAAAGTGATCGCGGAAAGTCGTGCGCCTGCGCGCCACTTGATTGGGAGCAGACTTCGTCTTGCGAATATTCCCGTGGTGGAAGCATATGTGGTGTTGTCTTTTTTTTCGTATCCGCGTTATTGAATTCCGATACCGTTGTGCTGCACCGTGGCGTATTATGAGAAAATGCGAGGGGGAGTTATATTTCGTTATGTACCATGAGAAAGAGAGAGGGGAAGCCATCAAAGGGGTCGAATGGCGGACGAGGGAGTGATTTGTTGATGAGGAAATATGTCTTTATGAGTATCCCATAAAGAGGAAATTTCTCATAACAGTAGGGGTGTATAAAAATGACGTCGAACGAGTGCTGGAGAACGTGAAGCGTTCATTAGCCGATCTGATATTCACATTCTGCCGTATCATTTCAGCACACTTACATGGCTTTTTCGTGTCTAATTCCGTACGACGTACAGCAACAACAACAGCAACAATTCCCGCCGATGCTAAACGCAAGCTCACTAAACAATGAGTGTATTTAAATGTTCCCAGTCATTTTTAACCCCGAGCGATGGGGCCCACCTTTATATAAAACACACACCGCCGAGATGCAAATCTCTCAAATGGCAACAACAATGAAGTCATTAAAGCCCTGGCCAGAGAGTAAACAAACACACACAGCTCGCGCTCCGAAAAGAAGAGATTGGTAATTCGCCTCTTATCTCGCGCCCAGTCGAAATTACCGAACAATAAAAGAACCGACGGTTTTCAGCCCGCAACTCTACTCGCCCATTCGCGCAATCTGCTGATAAAGTAGCTCTTGCGAAACGCTCGCGCGAGCGCTGGGGTCCGCGCAGATAAAGATATCCTCTGAGCGGTTGTGGCTGGAGATCCGACGAAAAGTTTCCTTAGACCGCGTTCAAGTATATAATGTGGTGGCCAGGCGATCGGAAGGAGCTGATTGCTCTTATCGGCACGTGCGGTGGGTGTGAGGGGACATGCGCGTGGCTGCGTCGATGGGACGTGACGGTATGAGCAGTTTAAGAAAGATATGGTTATGGTTCGATGAAATTAAGTTTTTGGCTCTTGGAAGGTTATATAGGGGGCGAGTGGGTTGATTGTAACACAAGGAACATTTTGATATAGCAACGTTAGAAGAGATTTATTAATTTAAATTTACTTATAAATTGCATTACCTATGAAACAACTAATGAAAATTGCTGAAAAAAGAAAATAATTATATAGAGTAACGTATGATGTACAATATGAAATAGTTCTACTAAAATCTCAATGCTAATAAATATCTTTATTCAATTAATTTGTATTTCATTATGGCAATGGTCTGGAAACATTATACGTGATTGGCTTTATCAATTTGTTACGAATATAATTCCATTGTCCTATAACAGCTGCACTCACGCAATTTACATACCAATTTCTAAATTATAGATATTTCAATAGACTTTACACCGCACTTCCGTCGTTTAACGCTTACATTCCCCACACTAACCTCCTACATGTATTAAAAAAATTATGAAAATACCTAATTCAAAACGATAATTTACCCAGACAAAAACAAACACACAGCGCGGGCACTAATCTTATATAAACGACACCCACTAACGCACTGGCGCAACAACCTAATCCCACCGCAATAATAAACCTGCGCTTATATGCACACACAGACACATCGCACAGCGGGCCACAAGCAACAACGGCGCGCAGTTCCGGAAAATAATAATCAGCGAGAGCCGTCGGCAATCAATCTCCGCACTCTTATATGCTCACACAAACACAGACACAGTCGTAAAATCAAAGCTCGCGAATATTTCCCATTCCTTCCCACATCTCTCCCAAGAAGCGCGCGCGCGCATATATAAATCGGCGTCGCGTGAGGTCCGCCGCGCGCGGCATCGGGTGAATAATGGTACTTATACTCGTGTGCGCGGCATAACCGCGCGCGCTTGCGCGTGGGCGCGGAGACACGCGCGAATTACGCGAATAATAAGACCGTCGTGCGCGCGTGTGTGTGTGTGCGCGACATGCCGCAGAGAGAGACGCTGGTATCCCGATGAGGTGAAAGAGCCCTCTCTCCTCCTCCTCCCTCTTGGCTTTTTCTTAATGAATCGCTCTTTAATTCGAGACTTTCTTCCGAGGCGTATACAGACGCGGAGTGTGTGGTTATATATGCCGGTGGAAAAATCGGGATTAAGTGACTTTAATTCGCGATGTCGTCGCCGATTAAGGTTACGTTTTGCGGATGCGATTGCGCCTTGCACTGTGTGTGTGTTGGTTTTTCCGGACGTTTCGCGGTGTAAGAGCCGGTGCGCGCGCGATTTTTTAGCTCGGTGTGGGTGTGTGCGACGGGAAGAGGTGTATGTACGTGTGGGTGAAAGCGAAAACCCGGTGAGGCGTTTAATGGCGCCGCGGCTAATTAATTGGCGATGACTGATTCTTCGTGTGTTATTAAAACACTCACGTAATATAAAGAGTCGATGTGTAGCGCCATGTTTGACGTTGGATAATTGAAGTGAAGTAAGGTCGATGAAGTGTGTATGTGTGTTTAGAAAATTTAATCAGCCTGAGGTTCGCAGTCTTTTTGTTTTCGAATTGTTTGAATAATATCTGATCGTTGCATAATATAAAATCATTATGAATTAAAATTTTAATTTATAAAAAATTTTACTTATTGAAATCTAAATTGTTTTTGTAATAATAGAATATCATTTCCTGTAATAATAGAAAGTGAAATTAATTATTCGGTATAACTATATGACATTTCTCCTCAAGTCAATAATTTACCAAAGCCTATATCCACACGAGCAACAACATTTGTTCAAGTAGTCATTAAAATCCGGTCCAGGTGTGAAGTCAAACACGACTGCAGTTCAATAACGAGCATTTTTCCCGCGATACTGTATACCATATCTCGCTCGCGACATACTCGCAAACGTTTCCTTATCTAAACCGTCTTTCGCAAAAATCAAAATTTATCGCACCTTATTACCGATTTTTACCCTCAGCAACAGCAGCAGCAACAAACACGGCTCCCCCTCCGCTCTCTAAACACAGCCATTACTTTCTCAACCTGCTACAGTTTCTCGCTAATGGAGTGATTTATCCGCCGAATTTATGCAACTCGCTCGCCAGCCACCGAAACGCGCTTTTCGAAAAATTTGTCTCGCTTGGTATATTTATAACAGTCCTCTCTCTCTCTCTCTCCGACTATAAGTGCGTCGCGCGACACGCCAAGAGTTGTGCAATGCACTGCTCGTTATACGCGCGCTTGGTTTCGCGCGTTTACGCGTATAGCGCGTGGTTTTGCACATACGCGATGGTAGTCGGAGATAAGGGCCGCGTACGCGCGTAGGATCTCTGCAGGCGTCGAGAGAAGAAGGTGGAGCGCGAGAGGAGATTGTTTTTCGACGTTTTTTGAGAGAGATCGAGCGAGATTAGGGGGATGTGGCATTGTTTACTCGCGAGAGGTGGTGTGATGAATGCAAGATTGCGGAATTTCGCGTGTTGCCGCGACGAAGGAAGGATGTGGCATTGTTTAGAGGAATATGACATATATTTTTCGTTCTTTCTTTTCTTCGTCGCTGGATTAGGTTATTAAAGGTGGTTGTACAAGATGCATTGTGTGCTAGTAGAATAAGTCGGGTGTGGCGTGGCAGTATAATAAACGGAAGGACGATCGTTTGTTTTTATTAATTTTGAAAGGCGCCTAAAGATCTATAAGAAATAGAAAGGTTTTTGAAGTTAAATTTTCTTTTCGTGATAAACATTCACTCATTTTGAAAAAAGTCAAAGTTGCGTTTAAAATAAAAAAGTTATACTAGTTTATCACTATATGTCTCTGGTTTAATTGAAATGTATACATTTCCCGAAATACTACCGTTTCTCGTTCAACTGTAAACGCAAAGAAATTGAAAGCAGCCCAAGAATAAAAGGAACCAACAAACACGTTCAAGTACAGTCATTCGCGGAAGCTATTGTCGAAGGCGGGAAAAGGTATACTTAGCCCGTGTTATTGGGCGGATTTATTGCTACGGTGAGTCGGCGAAACGGCCACAGGTATATAGCGGAACGAATTTATGGTAGTTTTTGATATCGCATGCAACTCGAGACTTTGAAATGTCTTTTGAGACTGCGCCGACTCTAACCATTTCAAAGCAATACATGAACTACGCGGCACTTGTCGGTGACGTCATTGATCCCGATAAAGGTTTGCAGTAGTTATTCGCACGGTTTCGAATGTTAACTTTTAAAATTTGTTCTGATAGACTAATTAAATTAATTATTTATGCATGATGGCTGAAAGTTTTTTTAAATAAATGTTCATGTATTGATCTATTATTACTTTTACCATCTTCAATCAACTCAAAAAATATTTCTCAAACAAGAATTAATCATCGTTTCGTAAAAAATATCATCATCTTTGCGATCTCCTTCACGCAGCAACGTTTCTCCACATTTTATCACTCGATAAATCTAATCCATCTATAACGTCTCCCCTACAAATCACCATTCACCATCAAATTCGCAACATTCAAATCCACTGCACCGTCATCATCCGACCAAACTTCACACAAACTCTTTCGCAACACACCCACACACACCCGCGGAAAATGCGTCACACGCTCGCTGCACTTACAAAAATCTCGGTATCTCACAGAACGAGCGATATTCCGCTGACTCAGCTGCCCTCGCGGAATCACTCTTGCCGCTGCCGTTCTTAAAATATACAAGTCCTGCACGCCCGGTGAGTATACGTATAGAGCCTACGTACTCTCGTAAACCTCTAACGCTCCTTTTTAAATCGGCTAAAATTTGTTTAATGGCCTGCGCACGCGGTATTATCTGCGCTCTCGGCTCTAATGGCGGCAACTCGCTGCGGCATAAATAAAGCCCAGCTGTTTTGCAACGCGCCCCGGTGGCCCGGGGCCAGGGGTAATAAGGTGTCAACGTGTATACACGCACACGTACTCCGTCTGTGTATATCGGTACAAGGGATATTGGCGGAGTATACAATTTCCGGGTCAAGAGCTCTCCCTCTCTCATGTGTGCGCGAGCCTCGGATTCCTGCGTCCCGCGAGCGAGAGAACCCCATGGGCTATATATATGTGAAAAGCCGTGCGAGCAGCGCAGGACTGACGCAACGTCGCTGTGTTGTTGTTACTTGGCCGTGTCATCTTGGGAAAAGCGAGAGGGTCTCTCTTGTGGGTGGGAGGATCGCGCGCGCGCGTGCTGTTTGAGGCTCGGGATTGTGGTGGTGAAATACTCGTAAATTTGTCAAACGGGGAGGCTGGAGTATGCATGTGTGGATATGGAGAGGCTCTTTACTTCCGGTTGAAGATGAGCCAGGTGATGATGGAAGAAGCTGTCGCGTCGTCGTCGTTTTCGTGGGTTGTAAAATTCTTTGATGGCGGCTGCGATGTATCGTAAATCAGCCTTTTGTTTCGGCTTCTTCGAGTATCGAAAATTATACAGTGATGATATTTTATCCTATATGTAAAGTATATAATTATATAACTATGTGTTAAAGTATTAAAATAAAAGGAGAACCGCTAGTTATATGTTTTAATAATAAAGCTTTAAAATAGACAAAATAAGATGATACAAAAGCAATAAAAATATTATCATCATGAAAAAAGATTAATTTAACTAAACAAAATCGTTTCCCATAGCGTTAATTACCCGCTATCACGACGATTGCTTAATCAAACAAGCTATTCTCAAAAGCAAACACAAAAAGAACAACCTCGAGCGAGAGAGACAAACCTCGGGAGCCAAGAGAAAGAGAGAGAGAGAGAGAGACAGCTCGAAGGAAGCAGTGAGAGTCGGGAGCGCTCGCGGGGGTATCTATGAGAACGGGCGAAAGTGATCGCGCTCGCTCGCTCGCAAGGAGGAATATCGAAGGAACGCCGATCGGGCCTCGCGATAAACGAAAGCGCGCGCGCGTGTGTATATGTCTGTACGTACGAAAATTGGCCGTGTCGCGCGAGTGCCGAGAGGACGTTTTTAATTGCTTGTCTTTACATAATGCCCTTAAATAAGGCGGCGGTGACCGGGTGACTACTGTGCACCGCGCCACGTGGTGAGAAGAAAAAAAAATCGAAAGTCGTGCGCGCTGGTTGGATTGATACGGGGCTGAGTGGAGGCTGTGTGTTCTGCATACGCGTATTTTTTGCAATTACCCGGTGCCGTAATAGTCGGCTGTGGTGCTTTTGAAGCTTTTGTTTCTGCTGTCGGGATTTGAAGAGGGGATTATTAGGTGTTGAAGTTTATAGAGATTGATGGAAAATGGGTTTGGACTTTGAAAGAAAAAAAAGAAGGTATTTGTAGTAAGAATCAAGTATTTTAGATGTGCTGGATTTTTTATTTTATTTTATACATAAAAGTTTTCTAAATTAATGAAATTGAAATAGTTAGGGATAATTAGTTACCATGTAACATGATCTTTCCAAGTGTCAAAATGCTATTTTATTATATTGTATAATAAAATATAGATGATTAAGTTGTGAATTTGATTTATAGCGCTAAGAAACTTACACTTTCACACATTTAATAAATCATAAACTTTAATCTCATCATAAATATATATATATTCTTCAACTATATCGGCGTTAATTCAAACTAATTTTTATGCATTAATAAATTATCAGGAGATTTATGACGAAAGTCGGCTCACGTTCTCCCAATAAATTCAACACTCTACTCGTAATCAAATTTTCCCCGGCTCATCGATAAAGACATAAACTTCCCTACATTCGCAGCATTTCTCATATCGTATCCCGCGATCCTTATCCAAGGTTACTTCGATGCCCGTTAAATTTGCATCGCAGCAGCCGCACACAAACAGCTTTATTCCGCGTTCCACGTGCCTGATCTCCGAACCAAAGAACAAAAAAACAAATGTTCGACGAAAATCGAACGTACAAGCTCATTACGGGCGTTGTTTACGACCGCATCTCTCCAAACGCGATATACGCGCCAATTTTCGATCGCATTAAGTTGCACGCGCATATAACCAGGTCGACGTTATTACGCGCCGCGCATGCTGCTTAATCCCCGCGCGATAACGTTTGCATTCGCGCTGCACCGAACGAAAGTAAAATTGCTCGCTCTCGCACTTTTTATTACGCGCGCCGACGCCCGGCGAAAGGGAAAAACGTTGATATACTTACGTTCGCATATATATAATACACAGTCGGAAGGAAATTCAATTTCGCCCGCGCGCGCGCGCGAACTTTTCTGTAATGGGAGGCGAAAGTACATATACGTCCCTTTCAGCCCTCGCCGCGCGGTCGCTGCCCGTAGAAAGCGAGCGAGAGGCGTCCAATAAACCTACATTGCTCCGCACTGTCCGCCGGTGTCGCATTACAACTGCGTCTCTCTCTCTCTCTCCCCCACCTATATATATATACACCTATACGTTCGCGATCATCTTTTTTTCTCGCTTTTTCGGACAGTGTTCTTATCTTCGGTGTTTCTCCGGCCCGACTACTTACTTTTTTTTCTCTCTCGTCTCGCTGAGTTTCAAAGGAGAGTGCCGCGCGCACGCGCAACGATGGATTTGTGTGTACACGATCTCGGTTTCAGGCCTAATGCCTTATTTTCGCCTCTTTGTTTGTTGGTTTTTGCCATCACGGCGAGAATAAACAGGAAAAAGGAATCTGATGATTTTACGAGGTTTAATGGTATGGCATGCAGGCGAAACTTTTTCACGAGCCGGATCGATTTCGCGATGATTATGTGATCAGGGTTTTTTGAAAATATTTTAGTCAATACGGTACTTGAAATTTATACTATATATTATTTTTAGACAGTTTCGCTCATTTAAGTGGAAGCAAATATCTTATTTAAACAAATTAAAATTTCTCAATAGCTTCGAAATTGAATCCAAATTGCACCTGGGCAACACAAATACACTCCGAGTCTTCCGCAAATAAACTTAAAGTAGAATCCCCAATCTAATCCCGTCTAGACACCCTCTTATGCCGTTTCCCTACACCGAGTGCGTACGCAATACACTGCAGCAGCCGAATTCGGCATTTTTTTCATCCGCCCGCGCAGACGCCGGCAAGACGCGGGAGTGATACCACGCCGATTTTATCCTCGTCTGCGTCCTTACTCTCGTGCGCCTTTAACTTTCGGGAAGTTCAAGACCGCGTTATCTCCCTCCCTCTCGCTCGAGTTTCAGGAAATCATTCGCGCAGAGTGGGAGTGTTCGCGAACTTCCACGAATTGGATTTAAAGTTCCGGATTCCTTCTTCTTCTCTGTGTGTCTCTCGAGTCTCTTTGATCTAATTGAGAAGCCGGCGAGCGGGAAGAATTAAGGCGGATTATATTCCGCTTTTTCGGCTTCGCCGTGCGAGAGGAATTCGACCCCGGGATAGGTAGACTATTGTAGCGATTATAAAATTGTATTTTTACGCTTGAGAAGATTCTATCGGTGAATGTGAGTAATTTTATTGTTCAAGATAAAATACTGAGCTTTTTCTATCTTTGCGGTTTGTAGAATTATATAATGTAGCTGTTCAAATAAACAAAATTAAAAGGAACGTTTAATTTATAGATAAATAAAGTAAATGTATACTCGATGAATAATAAATTATTAAATATGCTTTATAAATTTCACTAGACACTAAATGATATGACTATACGTCGCGAGACCATTTTTCACAATCGCAAAACTTTCTCTAAGAGGAAGCAAAAGTGGTCACGATGAAAAAGGCAGATATCTGCAAATGACAAATGGACATTACGGAGCAGCGTAAACGCGACGATCACGACGTTCATAATACCGTTTAAAAAAACCGTAACATTGCATATCAAAATTCACTTTTACTCCCACGCGCAACAAAGTGTAATGCAAATGCTATACGGAGATAGTCCCATCGACTATTATAAAAATGCAGATAAGTAGTAAAATTATCCATTAGTAGTAAATATAGGCCTACTCTGAAATAATCCTATAAGATATATATATTTGTCAATAAGTTGTATACTTTTACTTGCTATCATTGGAAAAATCATAAATTATATAGCGTTATCATTTTTGTAACAAAACTAGTACAGTTTAAAAGTAACATTGATGAATGATCGGAGAAAAAGTCTGGATAACACGAAACGAAAAGACCCAACTCTCCTCGCCATTATTCAAGGTGTAATAATAAAGAGAAAGCTGATTTACGGGGTGCCAATAATATAGTCCTTAAGGGCATGATAGAGGTAAATTGATCAATTTTCCACGTCGAAAAATCCCATTTATCCCCTTAACACATGAGAAATGTAATATTTCACGGTTCACGACCGAGCGCCACTTAAAAACACCAACACCGATAATCACCCACATTAGCTGTACAACGGCATTCTCAATTTCGTTTGCATTTGCAGTCTTTCGCACCCCAGGCTACATCCGTTGCGCAATCCCTAATCACCGAGCTCTCTCCTTCTCTCCCGCACAAAAAAGAAAACATCGCACACGCGACGTAGCCCTGCGGTAAGTCACGTGTTTTGGTATGCGCGGTATACTGCCGAAAGCCGCCGCCGACTAATGAAGTTATGATCGCGCGAAGTGAGGCGAGGCCGATTTTCGTACAGCCTACGACGAACGAGGCGCGCGCGTGATTTATCGACTCGCGGCGCTTTAATTTCGCGCGCGGCGAGACCGCGGAATGCGCCCGAAAGGAGCGCCAAGGCGAGAAACTTTTTAATGAAAGAGATTGAGAGAGAGAGAGAGGAATATTACTGGGGTGTAAACAAAATGATGAACGGGACTAGCCGACTTTTCGTCGGGAGAATTTCAGAACTTTGAATGTATTTATGGGACCGTTGTTTGCACGGTTTGGAAGAGAGTGAGCTTGAAAGTGTAATAATATCTTGTATATCGGATATTTTCAGTCGAAACTACTGGAATATTAATAACAAAAATTAAAAACTTATTTTCAACTAAACGAAATTTTTAATTCAACCGTTCACGAAAATTATACTCATCACCTAACGTCATCCGCTCACTCCCTCGCTCGTCCGTCATGAGTCGCGAAAGCGAGAGTCACGCGGATCCTCTCTCTTTCTCTCTTTAGAGGATTCACCCGCAATGGATGTGACAAATCGCCGCGACTCGGCGAATTCGCACGATCGTGCGGGACAGACCGCCGGCATCACAGCCGCAGCGCATCGCGTCTTTATGAATCGAGCCGCGGAGGGTTAATTGACGTCCGAAATCACGTCGTTACTCTGGCCAATTACGAATCGAGAGAAAGATCCTTTCCCATTAGACCGACCTCCGAGTCTACGACGCGATTTATGGGAAATAAATATATATCTGGTGTGTACGTCTCCCTATATGTGTGTGTGTGTATACCTTCATAGCGATGCGAATATTGTTTACAAGTCGCGAGCGCGGAAGACGTAGAGATTGTAAAGATCGCTTATTTGTTAATTGGTGGCCGTTTTCGTGGGAGAGACATTATGCGCGCGGCTGGACGTGGCGGTATTGTGGCCTGTAACGATGCTCGGCTCGTTTGCACACGTGCGCGCGCGAGTTCGATGGATTTCCCGAGCGCGTCGATTGGAACAACTCGGCTTCGATTACGAGCGAAATGTATAAGCACGACGTGTGGTTGTGTTCGAATCGAGGAAGACTGCGCTCATGCGAGGGAACGAACTGACCGTGAATAATACAGTTGTGATAAAATAGCGTTTTTGTTATTTAATTGCACTGCTGTTTATTTTGTCGAGGAGCCGGTATGGATTTTAAGAGCCTAAATTAATTTTTGTGTTTATTAACAAATGAATTTTAGCCATTTTTTAGCCGTGCGATTGCAAATTAGGCGTTTATATACTGTTATTATAGGATAGAAATTATAACGTGGATTATGTTATAAATTCGTTGAACCAAAACGACCGTTTACGGTTCATTGAATATAAGCTTAAATATACATTAAATTAAATTTAGATTTAATCTTTATAAGCGTGTTATATGAACGTAATTTTATACGTATAATGAAAAGTATCTACTAATCGTGTTTAAACGCCAAAATACATTAATTTATATGTAATACTTTAACATCTTAATACATAATTAATACACGTTAATAAAAATAAATTTATACTGACTGTAAGTTTATCTACTTTTCTATAAATCAATAATTTCTATAATCTAGAGAAATTTATGTGACGCAAGTCCAGAACGGTTTTTATTAGACATTGAGTTATAAACAGTATAAAAGGTATTGACGGTGTGATCAAAATTATATTACCTCTATCATTTTTGTTTTCACACTTAGCAACATACTTCTTCACAGAAATACCTTAATTCATATATCATGCTGCTTGATCTTTTTTCGTATATAATTTTATTGCACGCGAAATTTCCGCCTCAAATATTATGTCAAGTTAATTTGCTTTTCATCGTATCACACAGCTTTTTATCATCGATCAAAACTTTTTTTTTAGATTAATAAAGTACTTTAAAATGGAATTACTAATAATCCGTAAACATATACTTCCTAATATTTTTACCATCATTTAAATCTTCACAAAGAGAAAGTATTACAATTCCGGTTCAAAGAAATACCCAAGAAACCGCGTCGCTCCACTACACATATAAAATCTAACTTTTCACACCATAAACTCGCACATTATAAACCTCATGTATATAGCATAAAACACTTTTCGCATAACGTATCAGAAAAACTACAAAATCAAGTAGTAACAGTGTGATCCGGTCAGACCGGCGATTAACCCGCCGTCGCGTAACTCGTCGACTTTCCATGCAAATTCACACAGGCCATAACACCGTGCGCGCGCGTTTTTCCTCCTCTTCCTCTATCCGACTTTCCCATCGCGCCGTATCCTCACACTTTTTTTCATCTCGCCCCTCTTTCTGTCGCTCTCTTTTACCGTCCCGCACGAAAAAACTGGATCGATTCCATCGCAGCCCCCGGGGGGCCAAGTCACTACCGCCGTCGTCGTCCGGCTTTCAGCGAGGAGCAAGAAATTCCCCCCTCATAAACAAACTAATCGCGGCATCCTCGCTTTCACACGCGCGCGCATATGTGAGTATTTGCTCACAGGACTGTCCATCACCCTGGGCGGATTTTCACCGCGGCTACCCGCATTATCAGGGCGTTTCCGAGCTTTCGAGCGTTCCGCGTGTGTATATATATAGAGAGCGATAAGAGCGCAAGGTGCGAATGAGTTATGTCGGGCTCGCGGCGCGCGAGAGCAAGTGAGAGGGAAGTTTCGCAGCCGTCATTACCGCCAATTACAATAAATCGCACGCGTGCGTGTTTGCGCGGGGTTTTCGAGAACGCGAATGTAGAGGAGATATTGGCCGATGATGGGAGTAGCGTAATGCGTGTAGTTAGTGGTGCGGGCTCGTGTACAAGGATTTTATAATTTCTTGTTTTTTCAATTCGAATGTGGAATGATCTCACTTTTACTCGTGTGTAGAGATAATAATATATTCTTTCAGGTAGAAATTTTGTAAAATTGTATATTGAATGTAATATTTATATGATGATCATGATCAATTAATTGTAAAATAAAATTATAGTAGTTTATAAATTATTTATATACCACAACAAAAAAAA
>JAPYZO010013183.1:0-13255 GCA_030522905.1 Torymus flavipes
TAGTATATTACAAATCGTTATATTTAATTTCCATATTTTATTTATTCTATAATTTATCAAAGTTAATTATTCAATTGTACCAATCAAATTTTATAAGTAAATTTAAGTAAGAAAATTTTTCAAACTTAATTGGATTCGTAAAGCCCTTTGATGTTTTAATAGATTACAAATTGGCAGTAACGAGTAATAACGAAAAGAGCTTTGAGATACGAATTAGACAGACAGAAGAAGAAAAAAACGTTAAATACCAAAGCTCAGCGTTGACTCGGCAGCCACATAATTATCACAGACGCGCGCGTCACGATAAGCGACTCAAAAGAAAGGAGAAGAAAAAGGAAAAAAAGGAAAGCCGTGGGAAAATTAAGATGACGTCCACGGATGCCCGTAGGAAAATAAATAATTCCCTAGGCTTTTTTTATTCTCCCGTTGAAAAAGCCAAAGTATAATTATAAAAATTGTTCTTAGCAATAAGGGAATTTCGAAAAGTAAGAAAAAATAATTTTTTGAACGGGAAATCGCATAAGCAGTTTACTCTTAAATATGTGGTATTCCCACATAAAATTTGTGAAAGAGATCAACCTTCACCCGCACATTAGCTCCCTAAAATAAAATTTAAAATACACTTTTTCATATTAGCATTTTTCGTAATTAAAAATAATAGCTTTGTATAAAATCTATATAATCTTTATATAGGGTATACTATAGAAACTCAGTCTTTGCATTTGCTGTCATAATATTTAATAAAAAAGTTTATTAAAAGTTACCAATTACTCACCAAACATTCGAGTAAAGACGAGCAATAGGTATATCTTCCCCCCATCTTGCCACATTTCATATACTTGTTAGACGCCTTCGGGACACGAGCGAGTCTACATTATGATGTAATGCGTACGTATGTGAACGGGAGTCTCGGGAGTTACGAAGCATGCCCAAGGGAGTGTGGTGTCCGTGGATGAGTGTGCGTGAAGAGGAAGCGCTAAGCGATCGCGCGCCAGCTGTGTTCGGCAGGGAGCCAGGGACAGAGATCATCTGTAGATAGGGGGAAGAAGTTTTGTGAGTGCGCGATGTGTTTGAGCGAGACTATTATATTATTACTATGTTCAAATGGTTTATTTTTTATGTAAAAAAAGTTCTTTGTCCCGTGTTTTTTCAAATTGACCTCCGTGATTATCCCTGGATTCGTGGTGTAAACTTACCCTCTTTGATGGCCATTCGTGAAACCTTCATATGATAACATTTTATCCAGTACATCCGAATGACTATTTTTACGACAATTCTTATCTTTTGCTCTCACATAAATCCAAATTATTTGAAAAAAAAGGCATAGCGAACTTTGACAATAATTCACAACATATCAGGAACATTAGTTCAATTTAAAAAAATTAAAGATATACTTGCGGTTGCTTAATCCATCAAAGATAAGTCGCACAGAATTTTCGCGTAAAAATTACCGTGACAGTTTGGTAAACCTGGAACCATTCAAGCGGGTGGAAAAAATTACCGTGACAGTCCAGTAAAACTTACAGCGAAATCCTCATAATTTTTATCGGACTGTCGCGGTAACTTTTTCTTACCGCTTTCTAACTGGTTTACCGAACCAACACGGTAATTTTTACAGAAAAATTCTCTCCATGTCAGAATGAGTGTGCAACACTACTCTCTTCCCCAAATCGCCGAATTCGACTCCCGAACGAATACAGCTCGGTTCTGCACGGCGTATCGTATACGATTTACATACGTAACATTCCTTCAGACCCGCGTCCGCATACTACACCAGTTGCCCACTACACACTCTCTCTCTCTCTCTTTTACTCGTATTTTTCCCCGTGCGGCAGCCCGCTGAAATTTTCATGAGGCTCAAAGGACTTTGAGAGAGAGAGAGAGAGAGAGAGAGAGAGAGGGAGAGAGAGAGCGAGGGCAAAACACTCAATGCGCACGCGCGTATGTGCGCGCCGCGCCGCTGCCGTAAAGGTATAAAAAGGCCACTTTGCATTTGTAATTCAACGCCGCGCGCGTGTGTACACGGTTTATGTATTAGAGCGGCCTTAATTCAATGGTACAAATACGAGAGAGAGAGGGAGAGAGAGGTGAGCTGGTGGTGGCGCCGCGCAAACAATGCCCCCCGCGAGCCCGTCGAGTGGCGCGAAAGCGAACCGGCGAAATGGCGCTAATTTTTTTGAGTGCGTGCGTGAGTGTATGTGTGCGTGTATGCGTAAAAAAGTAAGTGAAAAGAGGGTGGGCGGGGAGAGTGAAAACGCACGTGGATTCGAATAGTCGCGCAGGTGCAGACGTTAGGCGGTGTAGCGACGATTGAATTTTCATTAGTGCCTTTCCTTCATTAGCATTCACACTGCTTCCATCGCTAAAAGAATGTTCGTAGCTGCATTGTTTGGACAATAAAAAAAGTTTGATAATCTTTTGGGAGACGTTAGGCGAGAAAACAAATTTATTGAAGCTTGTAAAAAGTTTAAGTTAGATTATCAACTAACAAGCTTTAAGAAATTTATACAAGTACTTTAACGATCTTGTTCTTATATCCAATTAACCATTCACTTGAACTTCTCCATTCAGTGAACTCTATGACGAGCAGGCTAATGCTGTTTATAAAATACGTCTCACTGATCGTGGTGGTGTGCCTTTCTTCTCTACAGGCAAGAGAAAAGTTTAAGTAGATATAAAAGCTCTGCTTGAACAAATAAATTTCTGTTAAAGCGATGCAATTCATTACGCTGAAACAAAGAAATACATTGTATATAATTAAATTTTTTCTTGAACTATAATATTTCAGATTTTCAATTCTTAACATTGCAGCAATGAAATCATTTTACCTGAACTGCGTGTATTTAACGAGTTTGTAGTTTTAATGATTTAAAAAAAATAGTAAATAATTAGTTAATTTCGGATTAAGTACTTGAAGTAATAGCTGTATAATTGAGGGCGCAAAAGTGAAAAAAAAACATACAAAATATGTCAAGTATAAATGCGCAAGGTGTGCCCTTTTGGCTTTCGCGTTCTCAATTATTAAACGTAAACTTCGTTTAATCATAACATTAACCGTTTCTAAGGTACCACTATAATTAATGCGCGCGAGGCGCGGTGCGTGTAATATGATATTGCGTTTATATTCGTATTACCTGCCTTGTAATGTAAGAGAATTTTCGCTCTCTCTGCGCCGTGCTTTCCGATAAGAGGGATATACTCGTATACTTCAGTCGTTATTATTTTATATCGAATTTTTATAATATGTTGTTCCTTAATTAATTTGAAAGATCATTACATGAATGTTTAGAAATTTTAGCGCATTTTTTCGTAAAAATAATTCTGGAAAATCGAGTCATTAACATAGACTCTTATGGGAGAGCGACGTTACCTGGCCTTTGAACGTAAATAACTTATAAAAAAGCAGGAATAAAGTTAAAAGAAAGATAACTTCCCTAGCCTCATACCGCAGCATGGCACCGCTGAACCTCCTTAAGGCCCAGATTGTCCTAAACCAGAAACCTGTTCATTGAATGACTAGTTCGTAACTCGTGTAATCATATTCGTGCTGCGGTGGTCGGAAGAATCGCAATCCAAGAAATCGGAGTATATTTAAAGGACTGGAAGGACTGATCCAGGGTGGCACTGAGCCGTCAACAAGCGACAAAAGCGACATATCAAATAAAATTTTATTATCTACTTTTCTGTAAACTCACGTTCTGTTTATGGTGAACATGTTGGATACTTTTTTGCGTAAGTAAAATCGATACTCATAATTATAACGTTTCTCTTTCAAACATGTACAGTAAATATTATGTGTCTTTTCCACGATTTTCCGAATATTCCAGTTTGTTATTTTTAGCTGTCCGATATGTATTTATTGTTTTAAAAATATACCGGCGGTAGTCGTAGCTCATTATTTTTCAAGCTTTACGAAAATAAAAAGGAAGTTCGGCTTCAACAACCGGACAACAGCTTTGTCTGACTATATTTGAGCGCATCTACTTGTTACTTATACGTCTAATATTTTTCTATATATATAATATATTTTTAATAATAAGTTGCTTCATATTACAGTGTCCCAACATCGATATTCATTTTTATTGGGCACGTCGGTGTAAAACAGGATTCCGCAATATCTGGACACCTAGATTGGATTAAAATTATTTAAACTGTTTTTACATTCGATTTTCGAGTAAAGGTAGTATAATGTATAATTCAATATAAACCTTAAATAATTAATTTTATAACAATCACAAAAAAAAATTATATTTATAACTATTATTGGATTATTTAAAATGTTGTCCAAATGTTATATTATTATATAGTTATTATTTTATGTATTTTATTATATTTATAATTCAGATTTATAAATAATATAGTATAGTACACATGCAACCGGTAGAGCGAGCATTATCGAGCAAGAATATTACACTATTATTTACCATACATTATACATGCTCATTTCATTGAATTTCGCAGTTGACTTGCCTCACCATAATTTATTAAACAAATTGCAACATATGAATTCCTGCATTTAATATACATTTTTCATTTTTCAATGCCCCCAGCAGACTTTTCGCTCAGTTCCACCTGCTCAGCTTTCTCTCTTTCTCTTTCACCTGTCTCCGTCCTCCCCGACACAACTGCAGAGCCGCTTTTTCCGGCCACGATTGTGCAAACTCTGTCTTTTCCCACTATACTTCCCCCTTACTCTCGAGATACGCTTGTGCTTCGTCGGCTAGTTCTCGCCGCCTATACTCGCTGTGTATATGTATATATCGTGTTGTCACTTCGTGGCGTCCTTCGACACTCACGTCATGGGCCTTTATAATGCGATAGGATTCAGCGCGTCGCCGGGTATTCAGCTCCATTCAGGCTTACAGTTCGCGCGCGACAGCTACGCGCGTCTGCGGGTTATACATATAGTCAGGCTTTCTATCCGAATGATGACGTGCGCTCGGAGCATTGCAATGCGGAGTCTATGCTGTGTCTATACGAGTCTCGTGTTTACACATTTTCGAATTGCCACGCGTGATATGGCGACGCGTGGTGTATAGATGAAGAACACGGGGCGACAGGGCTGTGCGTGCGGTTTATCGTGAACTATAGAGAGGGTTGGATTTTGGATTTGCTTTACGAGTGTGAATACTAGCTTGTAGATATTGATCTTTGCGTGAGTGAGATTACAGGCGTTGATGTATATAGATACCCGGAGATAAATTTCTGATTACTTACTCAATATTTTAAACGAAAATTTACTGTAGTATTGGTTACCAATGTACTGTGCTGGATAGCGAATTACCAAACCTACTTATTTTTCGTCATTTTACTTTGGTATTTAACTATAGAATTGAATTTAAAAATATAATTTTTGTAGATGTTTGGTGGCTATGAAGGGTCACTCTGCTGATCCTATTTACCTTAGTTTTATTATACTGACTATTATAGTGAGTGAAAAAATACTAAAAATCCTTTTAGTTTTTACATAACTTTGATGTTTGCCAAAAAATTAATGTATTGAATTTCAGTTATGACGTCCAAAGAACTTTACGTGTGGAATTTTATAGTATTTATAGTCCTTGGCGACTTATATTACCTTGCTCCTTTGTAGGCAAGACTCGCGTCTTATACCAGGGCTGGAGTTTAATTGAGTTTGTTTTATTATGAAATTTTCAACTTGACTTAAAATTTTCGCAATTTAAAGTTTATTAATCGGTGATTGAAATTTAAATGAATTTAATTTTTGAGGCAATTGCGCCTTGATTGCTTAGAAGCTTTTGTAACGGAACGATGGCCTGAACGAAAAATGAACACTTAGGGCTTGCTTTAGATGTTTGTAAGGGTCCAATCAGGTTCTACGTATGGCTCCTACTCAAGTCCTTATAGCAAGGCGCTGTTGGAATTCGGGCTCTGGACTGTTATATTCTTGTTCAGAAGGTCCGAAAACCCCCATTTTGATAGTAATAACATGATATTTACGAGGAGACCGATTTGCAGTATTTAAAATCTGACCGCATCGGAAAAAATCGTTTTTCTCTAAATAATAAATAAAATAGGGTTTTTCGGACCTTCTGAACAAGAATATAACAGTCCCGAGCCCGAATTCCGACATGAGAAAAACGATTTTTTCCGATGCGGTCAGATTTTACATACTGCAACCCGATAGTAATGATTGGGCTATAGTGACGCCAGACAAACCCCATATAAGGGCTACCACATTCCTGGATCCTCGCCCTACGGAACACTTAATATGGCATACACGTGGTATCATTTTTGGGATACATAAAACATAAAATTTGGATTTATGTAGCTTGGAGTATGTATAGTATGTAACTTTTTTTATCCACTCTATATAGAAGCATATTTTTCTGTTGGAATTCGACTATTTTCCACTTCGAAACACATCAAATTCGACGTTAAACTATCACGTATACATTTTACAAATTCAGCTCATACGACTACAAATACATCTTCTGCATTTCCGTTTTTTACCACAAAACCACAATGCTGCTCTCTCTCTCTCTGCGCATCCATTCTTCAATAATTCACTCGGTCTGATTCAACACAAATAGTTGTTACTCTCTTCACGTTGCCGCGTAACCTCAGACACCGATGTTTCCACTGCGACGGCCTTTCAAAGCTGATGTGCGCGCTCGGCTAGCCCTACGGATTTTGCGGGTTTAAACTTTAAAGTACCGAATCGCGGAGCAGCGCAAGAATGCGCGCATATTTCTACACTACGGCGTAAAGTCAAATTCTTGAAAATTCGAGAATATATAGCCCTTTAATTCATATTAGTGTGCAACGCATGGTATAATACGTAGATGTATAAAACTGTCAAAAAAAGTTCCATTTTGAAAAAGGTTCCACGTAAAATAAAGTTTTGAAGTTAATATATTGCCCATAGTATTGTCGATATATGGGCTACATTCACCATATACAAGTATAAGGGCAATATGTGGCTCATATATGGCCACGGCACCGGAGTCAAATATCGTCAATCTATTTCCCATATAACGCGCATATATTGATTAGAGTATGGGACATATATATGGCATGGCCTATATTTCACTCAGGCCCACATGATGCGTATATTGGCCATGCAAAGGTATAATGTTTTTTTACTCGGAGCGACACCAAGGATATTCATTATTTAGGCGGTATAAGCTTCTTTTTCATTCTCCTGGAATTTCGCCTCGGTATGATCCTACCGCGATTGGAAGGTGCATGTGGATACTATTGTATACGAACCGTTTCAGTCGAAGGCGATGAACGGAAAAGGAGGAGAGCGACAGGTGGAGTTCTTACCAAGCTGTTTTTTCCGAAGTGCTTTGCCGACCCGCCGTGCCTGGGGGCATAAATAATGCATGCGGTAGCTGCTGCGTGGACTGCATAATCGACGGCGGCGTTTAGATGCGTATATACACGAAGAAAGAAGCCCCCTGGGTTTGATAGATTGTACGGATTTGATTTTTCTACGTTTTTATATAAAATGGTAAATATATACACGCGTTATTTGCATTTTACTTCGGTTGCTTGAAAAACATATATAGACAAAGAAATATTGGAAAAAAAACATATTGATTTCTACTTGCAGTATTTTTTTCAACATGTCTGATATATTACTACTATACAAGACATCAGTTTCAGCCCCGATCGATCGTACGAGGACGCTTTTATGTCCGCACGGTCAACTTTTAAAGTAATCCAATTTATTTGTAATTTAGAGTGTGTTACGAAAGCTCGCGGTGACACGTAAATTTCTTGTTATAAATGCAGTCTGGCGGGCTGCGCGAAAATGAAACACAATTAAAACTGGAGTAGCTATTGAAAGCTATTTACAATTAATTCATTGAATAGCGCGAGCAGAAACGCTTTAATCAATAGATATAACTTTTTCATTGACCAATTTCCACGCGAATTTCACACAGATCACTTCATTAATTTTAACCCATGTATGTAATACCTTTCAAAAGAGATATTTACTTTTGATGACATTCAATGAGCGATAAAATGTATATTATATGAATGTAAACATCACAGGGATGATAATTCTTGCTGGGTAAACACAATGTACAGATATATTTGTGATTAAATTGGAGCGAACAAAAACCTCAACCACGAAGACTTCTTTCAATTTACCTATTTTCTCTCTTGTAATATGTTAATTTAATTTCCTTTGAAAGATAATGCTTGAAAGCATAGACAGGCTTTGCTCTGGAGAGATATTATAAACGCTCTCTTTCTCTCTCTCTCTTTCTCTGTGAGTATATACGGCACATATTTTTGATCTTCGCGTAGACGCGTATACCTTAATATCCCTTCAAAAAGTCTTCAAAAGGACTCCTCGACTCGCGCACGCTCGCGCACATACGAGGAGCTTCTCCAATTTTCTTACCTCTCCGCTTATATGCCCTATAGAAATTTCCATTCGGTGCGCGAATATTGCTTCTGATGCGCGCACCGCTGCGTACTAACTCAAAGCCCAAGCAATACCATTAAAATAATAATGTCTTTAGAGACTCGCGGGCCTATAACTCTTTACGCTTGATTTGAATATTTCATTATCGGAAAAGTGTCGTACGCGCGAAGCCTTGTACATGAAACACTAGGGTGCCGTGCTATTCGTCTTGGGCAATAAAAGTCGTGTTTTTTCCTCGTTCGTTCGCCGCGGCTCGCAGGATGAAATTAGATTTTTAATTTTCCACCTGCTGTCAGGCGGCTGCATTTTTACCCGCAGTCGATTGTCGGCGAGAATATTAGACGCGAGTACGTGCAGGCATTTCTGGTGAACCACAGGCATGTCGTGGAAGCGAGCGAACGTGAAAAAGGAGCTGATCTTATGTAATATCCCGAGAGGAGTTAAATATGGAAGCCTTAATAAAAATACGTCGCGGGCTGGTCGGGATCTTGCTAGCGTCAGAAATATTAGAATTTATGTCGATAATTTTAACAGATTGTAAACTGGGATTCACTATTAAGGATGATTTATATGGATTTATTCGTTACTTTGAATGTCAATCAAATAGATTTCGAATTAGAAAAGTTAATTATCTGGTTTTGATTATGAATTTCAGTTGAGTTCAGCACATCTTAATGTTATGATATTTATCGGAAAATATGTTTAATCATTTAGCATTGGATTTATAAAAATATACTGTATAAACGAAGGACTGAACACGTATACTTATATGAATACACGAAATAGCCATGTATCATCTCACGTTGCTGCAACTAATACGCAGCAAATCCCGTACACCAACAAGTTCTCCCGTTAATCATGAGAAATAAAAGAGCCTTGTTAAGCCCCGTGCACAAAAGATAAGTCCAGCCTTACAGCGGGGAGTTTTCGTCGCACTTAGTCTCGAAGTAGGTCCTGAGTAACTAAACCCCCGACGAGCCAGCGCCCGCTGCTGTGTCAGGATAAAACCGAGGGCTGCCGCGTAACAATGATCCGCTCAAGTGAGTTAATTGCCTGTCTTCGCTTTATGAATTGACCCTTTGTATCAAAAGATGAAGCGCGCGCGCGATTACTTTGTTGTGTACGAGGCTAGAAACTGCCGTTGAAAGGAGCGTGCGTATAAACGCGGGTCGATTTAAAAGTTCGAGCACGCGGGAAAAATCATTCAATGGGTGGAAAACGTTTATTAACTTTGATGGAATCTACGACGACGGAGGCGGAGGTAGGTATATGCGAGCGCGCGCTTGTTTTTCAGCGTGATTAATGAATTTCCGGCAGCGCTGTGGGTGCGCCTTGCCCGCTGAGAAAATCTGGTGAATTTTAAACGGTTTCAAACTAACTCAAGCTCTTTGTGTGTTATTATGGGGATTTTTTTATGAACTTTTCTTGCCACGTTTGCTTTTAAGATAAAAGTCGTAATTAAACGTCATTCTCATATGCAGAAGTTAATTGCCTGGATATATTGTGCGAATAAAATGAAAATTTGCAGATAATTTAAAAAATACTTTATTAAAAGAGATGACTAAAAAGAAATTGAACTGCATAATTAAGTACTGATAGACTACCAATAAATAAGATCGTTTTACAAATTTTACAGCTAGGTAAAAGTTCATTATTCTAACTCTAAACTATCGCATGATTTTTAAAAACTTTGTTAAGTCTCTATGCGAGGTAGAAAAAAGTTTCACACCTAAACAATTTTACATATTCAAACGCTGCATTCCTTTTCGACTTCGTAATGAAATAAACCACATAAATTCATTTATTCACGTCCTGGACGAATATTTCCAACGCACAAGTTAAACCGTCAACTGCACGACCAGCAGCGATTATATATATACACCTCGGCACACGGCACGCACTCAATCGGGAAAAGTGCAGCTGCGTGGCGCTGCTCGCACGCGACAGGATCGCATGGCAGGCATCGACTTGAGTGAGAAAGAGAGGGAGGGAGATTATTGATGAGGTCGGAGGGAAAGTGCGCGCGCCCGTCTCATTTTCGTAATTCGGCCAGCAGGCGATGACTTTCGAATTATTGATGACGGATAAATATGAAAACGAGAAGAGCAGAGGGCGAAAGAGAAAGAGAGAGAGCCGAGAGATGCGTGCGCTTTTATGAATGTTTAATGGTGAGGGGAAAGCGAGTGTGCATGTGGAAAGGGGCGCAAGCTGTTGGGGAAATATATATTTCTTTTTTAGAGGGGAGGAGGGGGATGCTGATTTTGGACGATGATTTGAAGGAAACATTAGCAATTCTAACATTGGTAAATAAAACGCTAGCAAATTATTTGCGCGTATTATATGGGCGTGTGCTGAATTTCGATTTAAAATAATTTTTTGGCAAAGTATACATCAATTTCTGTGCAATGTAAAATCACATATCGTATGTATAATGAGTGACGAACATTGCCAATTTAAAAATATTTATTTGCCCGTTGCTTTTATAAATGATGCTACTTACACTGTTATGATACTATTTACGCTGTACCTAAAAAGCCATTAATTTATGCTTATGGCATATTATGGTTTGAAAATTTCTGCTTGCGGGTACTTTCAGCAGGCGTATTCTCAATTATCGTAAAAAGTTCGTATCATCATGAACGTGAAAATTTTCTCGAAATTAAAGGTAATGTAACCATTTGTTGAGGATGCACCCACATACGCATTGATTATTATTTATTGGAAAAATGTTGAATATTGCGTTTTGCATCGAAATTCAGACGAAAATGAGTTTATTCATATGTTCATAGAAATTGTTTACTATAATAATATTTAAAATTTATTGTTACATCCTGCATTGCAATTTTCTGTTTATATTGTTATATTTCTTAATTTTCTATTTTCGTTAAATATCAGTTTTTATAATTATTATTTCTTTACCAAAAAAGCTTTGTAAAAAAATGAGCATACACATTGTTCAGAAATAAATTTGTACAAGTTTAACAAGTACGTTTAATAATTCTGGGAAATGAATTTTGACGGAGCTTTAGCCTTTTCTCGTGCAATTTATTTGAATAAAATGAAGAAGCTTAAAATATGATTTCATTTTTATACTTTTACTATAGAATTTATAAAAATTTATCTTTGTTTTTAATGCTAAATTGATATAACATTTTAGGAGCTCCACCCACAGGTGATTTGTTACGAGTAATACCTTTTGCACTTCTGTCCTAGCACTATCGATCGTTAAATATTTTATAAAAATGAAGTGGATACCAAATCTATTTCTTTCCATCAATGTTTTATAATTTTAAAATGGAGTAACTTGGTTTAATCTGAGAGGGAATATTCCTGAGCCATTCAAATTTTTTTATCGCATTTTCTGATATTTTAAATTTATTGTTACTCAATTTTATGACGTTATTTTCATAACAACTTCAAGAACATTATGTAATAGATTATCTATTAAAGTTATAGTATACTATTATAGTATACGAGTGCACCTAATAATAAAAGATCGAAACTATTAAATATAAAAAATAAATATAATTTCTTACCTGCATGCGATGCTACCTCTAGTAACTAATTGTATTTAAACCTTTTGTATTAAGGGCTTTAAGCCCGTCTAATTTATTAAATAAATAAATAAATAATAAATATCGTAATATTATTATTAATAAAAAAAAATTTTATCGTGAATTCGTTAGTAAGCTTAAGAATAGTAAGTATAAAATACGTAAAACAAAAACAACATTAAGTTTCCTAAATGTTTTATAAAATTTCTTGTTAGATAACACATACTTAAATTTTGTATAAATATTTAACTCTACGAAATAATGAATTAAATTTGATGAAGCCAGCTTCTTTTCTTTCTCATGCATGCACTTCCGTGAAACAAAAACTCTCATAAATGAATTCATTACTTCATACAAAGCAGCACGCAACTTTCGCCTCTCGGCCAACCCAACCACACGCGCTTCTGGCAAAAATCATATCCCACTCATTCTCCTTCTCTCTCCAGGGCTAACCGCAGCACCCGCACCGCTAAATATCCAAGCCTGTTTCCTCATATATACGCTGCCCCCTTTTGGCTTTGAAAGCTAAACTTATTACGTTCACGCACAAGCGAGAGGCTTCCACGCATCAGGCGATCCTCTTCGTCTCTGCATCATGCCGCGTGCATTATGAATGCAAATGCAATTCCGTAGTCTCGTGACTTTTTCTCTCGCTGGCGAAAAGAGAAAGGAGAACGATGGGCTTTTAATGGCCCTGCGCGCATCCGTTTATTGCGGATTAAGCGCGCGCGTTTGCGAGATTTTTCGCGCGTTCGTGCGATGCGACTGTTTTTATTGCCGCGGTAGCAGTTGTGAGAAGGAAAAAAGAGAAAAAGCAAAGAGTGAAAAATAGTTTAATGTGCGAAAATGCATATTATATAGGTTAATAAATTAATGTTGAGTACAGGTACGTTCCAGTTTGTATTTTTTTTCTCAAAAATAATACACGAATTGATCATTCGATAAGTACGACGCGTAACAAATAAACAGAGTCGTTAACAATTATTAAAATTTTATTCCCAGAGTTAATAATAATTATTACATTATTTTTCCCATTTTATTTACTCCACAATATTTTAACTTTAGCCGAGCTATTTTATATACATGCGGTTTTCATTCTGCTGAAAAATTGAAATAACCATAAGATATATTCGCGTACTTGTCCGTTACAAAGTGAACATAGATAGAATCAATAGAGTTTAGTCAATAGCAATTTGAACGCTATACGACGATCATCTCCATTCTCTCCACTTTGTTAACATTTGTTTTTATGAATATTTTGCATGCCAATAAAGCTCACAATATGTGCGTTGGCTGT
>JAPYZO010013186.1:3035-18511 GCA_030522905.1 Torymus flavipes
AAAAGCATCATTATTATAAACGCGCGACGCGTTCGTTTGCATCCAGGGGTTGTTGTTAATAGTCGGGTATTATAAATTGTCACGCAAGGATTTCCGTTCGCGGTTTAGAGAATATACGGCCGGCAGTTATAACACAGAATACGGTGATAAAATTTGAGTTATTGCGCATTGTAAATTTTCCTCCAAAATGATCGCGAACCATTCCGCACCACTTTTTATTGCCTCTCAAAGCATTAAACTTAAAGCTAATTATAAAGAAATATATACTGTCGCGTTTCGAAAAGCAACTTTACGTTTCGTCTATGTACGTTTTCAGCAATAAAATTCAATACGTTATTCCTTGAAAAAGCCAATCCACGCGCGCCTACCGGAGTGTGAAAACACGCTCGCGTAGGCTCACACCACGTGAAAAAAGAAGGAAAAAAAAGAACGACACTGACGAGAGAAGCGAGAGAGCCTCGCATGATAAATCGCGCGCTCGTGTAGGAAAAATTCGCTATATTAATCGATCGGCCACTCCGCGGCGGCATATTTTTAAACTTTTATCAATTTATAAACAAGTATATATCCAATAAAAAGGAGCGCTCTCTTTCTCGTCTACATGTGTGTTACGTAACGCGCGCTGCGCCACGGGAGAACGAGCGCGCTCTCTCTCTCTCTCTCGCGCGCGTATATTTTAAAAATATTGTGAAATTTCATTCCTTTTATTAAATCCGCCATGTTGCGGGCGGCCATTTGCAATTTAAAAATATCTCCCTCTCGCTCTCACTCCATGAGCCTCGCGAGCGAGAGTGAGCGAGAACGGCCAAAAACGTGTACCTTGGTGGTACGGTTATACTTACAACTCGTCGGTCGCGTCCTGTTCCGCATTACATATACTTTGAAGCTAAACGTAAACAAAAGCTTAGGATGTTTTCGGGGAAAAAAAGAAGTCACCTTTAACGCCAATCACACTTTACATGTACTTTCTCGTGGCGCGTTCGTACATATATATTCAAGTAAAATCCCACTGCGGGCAGATGCAAGAGACTCCGCACGCGCCATTCATTCCCTGCATATTATCGTCTCTTACATTACCTACAGCGTACCCCGCACGTATCCCTTTCGTCTTCTCACTGCAGCACCGCGGCAATTCGATCCCAACTCTCACTCACAGGCCGTCGACGCACATGGCAATGCACACGTACGTGCACAGAAGACGTGTGTGTCCCCTACTCCCACGTCTTACGATTCCATTGACTGACTGCACTGAGAGCGTGTGCGCTATCGACCTTAGCTCCCCCGCGAGAGAGCGCGTATACACGCCGATAATAACGAAATAAACACCGGCTTGATCGCTCGCTGTGGCACATGTGCGTATATATATGTGACCGCGTGCGCAAACGAGCGAGCGAGCGACACTTCCGGCAATAAAGCCGATAAGAGTGCGATGTGTCGCGGGGCTCTGTGGGAAGAAACGCGGCCGGTACTTCTTTTTCCCTCGCTGTCTATAATGCTTTGAAGTTGATATTTTTTTTTCTTTTTTTTTTTTCATATATTTCGGGTTAATTATTTTCGTCGACATGTACAAACGTAATTGTAATTTGACTTTTAACTTTTGTACTTACGACTTGTAACGTACAACCGCTTTGCTTGCACCACCTACAGCACACACGCGCTCGGCACGTGAATTCAATCGTCGGAATTACGAAATCCTCACGTCACCCACGACGGTGTCCTTTAATTGATACGGCTGCACGCGTGCACCGCCCGCGTCGTAAATCGAGGCTAAGGAGTATATGGTAGCATGGGCCACACCACTGCCGCGGTGCAACGAACGACCGTGGACGCCGATTAATCACTCCTGTCTTATCTCCTCCTCCGTTCCTCTCTACGGCCCGCGGCCAAGTAGAAAAACTCGAATTTTCACACCGCGGACGACCATGTCGCGTGGGCGCACGCGCGCGACTTTTTTTTTCTTTCCAATCGTGAGAAGGCGTACCGGTTTTTTCCCCCTCGCTCGCGCTCAAGCCGGGAGAATGCGGAAGAGCGATTAGTCGAGGCAAGATTGACCATGAAAGCGCCGGCCGCTGTTCCATCCTTCTCTATAAATAAGTATATATATATACGCGCGCGGAGGGAATATAGAATTGGGGGAGATAGATAGATCGGAAAACAATAATCATGGGCACACGAATGTCAAGTCTACTCTGAATTTTGCAAACACGGGGCGTGGGTTTAGATAGAAACCGCTAAAAATACCCTCCCCCCGCCGCGTTCTAATCCCGTCGCTATATAGCTAGCTCGCTCTCTCCTGCATAAATAAAACCCTCTTTCCCCCCGCGCTCCCGAAAATAAAGGGAAAAACGAGGCTATTTTTCTCCCTCTGAACCCCCCTCATTCTCTCCATCGTAAACTGCAGCGGCGCAGCAACGACGGGTTCGCCCTTCTCTCCCTCCCTCTCCTTTTTAATAAACGTCAGGCTTTGACGGGAAACATTCGATTTTTCCCCTAGCTCGCTGTGCTGCCGCTAGCAGAGTAGTGGGGGCGCGCGACGCGTACAGCAGCGCGGCAACGCTGCTGTGAGCCCGGCGGCTGCTGCTGCTGCTGCTGCACCCCGGCGCCAGACTTGCTTTCTCATTTTCTCTCTCAATCCTATATAACCCGTCGGTAATTTTTCGGATCGTGGTGGTGGTGTTTGTACACGCGTACAGTAGTAGTACGCTATACCATAGGTTTTATACGCCTCACAATCTTCAGAATCATCGCGAGTATCGTATCCCGGTGCAGCAGCAAAGTATTAGTCTTCTCGAGGAGGCGGAGAATAGACTATGGGGGTGTAAGAGAGGACAAGAGATCTAGGGGAAGGAGGAAGATGAAAAAGTGGGTTAGGTTTGGGGGCAACGCCGAGAGAGGGTGCGGGGGGTTGGTCGATAGTACGCTCGGCGCCGTGAGCGCGCTCTCGCCTATATATGCTCGCCCTTCGACCGAAACGCCGCGCCTCCCCTCTTTCGTATGTCTCTCTCTCTCTTATACATGCACACATACATAGACAAACGGGGTAGAAAGATAAAAACACATGGAGAGATAGAGAGACGAGCGTCTGAGGATCTCCTGGACGTCTGCTGTGTATACACGACTCCTTTGGGGCAACTAGCCAGCCGGTGTATGTACACGTATATACCTTTACGTGCGTCCTCTTTCTCTCTCGGAAAGCGCCGCGACGGGTAGGCAACGGAAGGGTATGCAGAGAGAGAAAGCGACAACGCTATGTGCCGCCAGCAGCGCCGGCTGCTGCTGCCTGGATCGACGGTCGGTCCCGGCTCAGTCGCGCTCCCCCGTTAGGGCAGGTGAGTAGCAGTCAAGCTCCGCTTTGTTTGCTGCTTCTTATCAATCGGTATCATCACACATCCCCACGGTCGTATCAATCGCGTGTATTTTTTATTGAAAAAACTTGTGCTGTGATAAGTGTAGGTATACACAGGCGGGGGAAAGAATTCGGGTGTAGTCTCTCGGTGCCGTGTTGTACTCCCTTGAATGTTTGTATATACACACACCCCGAAAGTAACTTTCGTGGCAGTGGCGGCGCCCCCGCCTGGCGCGCGATGAAAATTGATATCCTGGTGAAAATGGGAGGAGGGTGAGGGAGAGAGAGAGAGAGAGCGCGCGCAAGCGAGTCCTCTCTCCCTCTCCCCTTCGGTAGTGGTGCACCCCCGGCTCTCTTGCGCGCACCCCGCGCTCGTTCGTTCGCTGCTGCGTCTCTCTCTCTCTCTCTCTCTCCTTCCCCCCTGTACGATCAATACGCTGGAGCCCCGACTTTGTGCCTTCCCCTCTCGTCTCGCGTATACGTACACCCTCCCCTCTCCCCCCGGATACTCTCCTTTCTCTCCGCACCCCTGTGACAATTTTTTTCTTCATTAGATCGTTTAATTTTTTCCTTTCACCTTTTTTTCAGTTTTGGGTTTTTGGAAATCGCTATAGGTTGTTTATAACTATATCATGCGTTGCGCACTCAAATCATCCTGTGAGATCAAAGATCTCGACGAGACGATGTTGGCTATAATATTGCGTATGTGCGGCGTTCGTTATCTCGCGCGCTGTGCTTCTTTTTTTTACATGTTCACAGACTATGAGCGACAAGGAGAAGAAGCGTTTCCACGAGATGGCCGAGAAGGACAAGAAACGGTACGATACCGAGATGCAGAGCTACATACCGCCCAAGGGCGAGAAGGTGACAGGCCGAGGCAAGAAGCGCAAGCACATCAAGGATCCCAATGCGCCCAAGAGGTCCCTGTAAGTATCTTTTTCCCCGTTTCTCTCTTTTTCGTTGTTTTACCGATGTAATAGGAAAAAGAGCTGAGTCTAGAATTTTCTCGTCACTTGGTGGACTTAGTGTAGTGTCTCTATAGGTTGGAATATACAAGTGTTTGTAAAGTTGTTCAAATTTAAGAGATTTTGTCAGGTCATGTGAAAATTGAAGATTGAACGATAGTCTTTTGCTTTTTAATTGATGCTGTTTAAAATCAGTATTCATCGATAACGAAAATAATAGTAAAATTACAATAATTAGCATCTAATTTGTGTTTAGAAAATGAAATTTATATTGAAAAATAGATATTTTGTGTAACACTGGTGAAAACGTTAGAAAAATATTACATTTGTTTTTGTTATTTTCAGCTCGGCATTCTTCTGGTTCTGCAATGATGAGCGCGGTAAGGTCAAGATGATCAACCCCGAATACGGAGTAGGTGACATTGCTAAGGAGCTCGGCAAGAGATGGTCCGATGCCGGCCCCGAACTAAAAGGCAAATACGAGGCTATGGCTGAGAAGGACAAGGCTCGATATGAAAGAGTGAGTATTTCGCTTTCTAATTCAATAATTTCAAACTTTAAAATAAAAAACATTGTCCCAAAGAATTTGGTGTACTAAACGATACGATTTTTTCATTGTGTGTTTGCAGGAAATGACTGCGTACAAAAAGAAGATAAAGGACGGTCCCGGAGTTGGAGTACCAGCAGTAGTTGTAGCCAAGAAGGCTGAAAGCGAGGAGGAATGGGAAGATGAAGACGAATAGCAAGGAGAATAACTGATAGCGGACGCACGTCAAAAATCTCATCTATCACCCCGTGTCCTTGATCCCGATGCATACCTCACCTACTGTACATACCATTGACCTTAGCGTGAGCGTACTTACACCACTAGGAGAACAAATAACTAACCACCAGTCCCCCGACTGTTCACAATAATAATTAAAGAAAAAAAAACCGCGATTATAATAATTATTTTAAAAGAAAATTGTATGTGTGAGTGAGATTATGCGAGAGGAGATTGTGTGAGTGACATTTGTATTTTAACGAAAATGAAGAAGGATGGTGCCCACTTTTTTTTTCTGTCTTGGGGTGGAAGGCGCAGGGGCTATTACAATTATATGCTGACTTTGTCTCCACTCTATGTTAAAAGAAAGAGCGGCTGAAATGATGAAAAAAAACATTTGATTTAGTTATTAATGAGAAATAATAAAAAAAAAATAATAAAATAAATAAATGGAATGGGCAATTATATGAAGCGACGGAGCGTTTTCCACCCTATCCTGGAGGGACGATGCTCGCGGAACGTTATCAGTTCAGTTCATTCGGTGCCAGCGTAGTATGCGATTAATAAGATATAATGAATAAAAGCAGTTTTTGTAATTACTCGATTTTTGTACAGTTATACTTCTTATTCTTTAATTAATTCTTCATGCTCGGATCGGCTGAGTGAATCGCGCAGGTGGGGAGATGGTGGCTTTACTTTTTCTTTTCTATTTTATTTTATTTGCGATTCTAAATGAGGAGTGTGCCGATATGCTGCACCTCGCTGTACCTGTGTAATTTATATCGATGTTATTAAAAAAAAAAGAATAAAGACCACTAATGGTACGATTCGATCTCAATCGCGTACGTTACAATGCGATCTCGAGTTAGATGATACTCTTATCTAGGACTGCAACGCGCGTGATTGAGCCTACTGTTTAATTAGCGAGTGGTTTGACGAGCGAAAGAAAGCCGAAAGAGGTAGCTTTCTTAAATCAAAACAAAATAAGCAAATTCTTTCGAAATTTTTGCTCCACGGCCGATGAGCACAAGAATCCTTTATTAATTAAATGTATTGCACAGTTGTGAGGAAACGAGGGAAAGGGAAAAAAGTGAAGAAAAGGGTGGCTGTTGTGCGTACAACGTAAATCATTGTTATTCCACTCCTCTCGATTGTAATATGCTGTTTATCGTTGGAACGGGGATTATAGAGAGTGCTTATGCCTGTTTTATCAACCATTGTAACGCAAAATAGTACATTCGGTTTATATTATTTCTTTTTTATGAGCAAATTACGATTATTATTGTATATCATTTTGAGTTTACATTTTAAATTTTTGATTCGACTGACAAGTAGGTTTGACTGTAATTGCAAATATATATATATATGTATCTATCTATATATATTTGATTTGAACAAAGAGATTCGGTCCCTGCCCCTTACCATCGTTATATCCCCTTCTTACAAACATTCATTTTGTCAATAAAAATGATATTTCTTAAAAATAACAAGCTTCTATAAATATTTTCTCAAAATTTAACAACACACGATATATTGTTCGTTTTTCGTCGCAGGAGAAAAACGTCAAGGTGGTGTGCCGATAATTCGCACTGCCTTGAAACATGAAAATCATTCTGGTGTACAGCAGGCTGTATTATAATAAATTATTGTGGTTTCTTGTAATGTTAACATTCCTAGGTCTTAGTATGTACAGATTACCTAATCGTCATCGATTAGAGCAAACTATTAAAGACGCTGATGATGAGCTGCAAGCTCAATATTACTTCAAGATTTTATTGCCAGGATGATGATTATGATAATTATATGTGAGAAAAAATATGCTGGAAGCGTGTTGCTGCTTCTTTATAATCAGACTGACTTGTATTACAAAAGAAACGTAATAACGAAGAGAAAAAAAATCTCATTTTGACAAATTCACCACTTTCAGCATTAAGCTCTTCGTCTCCCCCACATACATAATGTCATGAAAATACGACTGTACGATTATTATATTAACACGACAAAGTGTAAGAACAATGAGTAAGATGAGAGGGCAAAAGTGAAAACGAAAACCTGTTTTTTAGGGAGGGAGCTAGAGGACTAATACTGTAAAATATAAAATTGTAATATTTTAATACTGATTTGCAGATGTGCATAATTTTAAACGATATAGCTGGTTAAAAATGAATTGTACTGATACTGAAAAGCAGATACATTGATGGTGATAATTAATAAAAACAAATATAAAAAAAAAACACTCATGACAAAAAAATTTCCTGTGTTACTTTAGGAAATATCTTAGTTAAAAAAAAGTTTGTTTTGTATATCTCTTAGGGATTAAATAAACTTTTCAAAAAATAAGTCGATTTGTTTTCGTACTCGTATATATATACATATATACATATATTCTTTTTTATTTTACAAAATAATTTTATATCAAAATAATTCTAAACGAAATTTCATTAGAATTTAATTTTATATTTATTTAAGCAGTCTTTGTTTTTCGTAGCACTATGCACCAGTTTCCTTGGTCGTAATAAACATTATCTATTTTCGTTAATGGGACATCAGAGCATAGGTTTTCTAATTCACCTTCTTCGAAAACATGATAAAATCTCAAAAAGTCTCCACCACCTTTTCGTTTCCATGGAACAAGCATATCGTGATGTACGAATTCCGTTCGATTTTCGTGAATAGGAAGAGTCACTTTATTTTCTGTCGAGTGAAACTGCGTTTCCCGCGAAATTTTCGCGTCGTCTTTCTTATTTTTATTCGTACTAAATTTTAAGTATGTTGATTTTGAACGATCTTTGACTTGTTCCTTAGCCCATACGTAAATCAGTGCTTTGCCACCCTCTCTAAGGACTCTCATGATCTCAGAAACAGCTTGTTTTCTTCTTTCATTAGTTGACAAATGATGAATGACTGCGATGCATAAAACTGCATCTAGAACATTTGATATGTATGGAAGTTGAAGACAATCGGCTAATAGAACTTGAAAACTTTTACTTCGACATATTTCTGCAAGACCTGTACTACGATCACAGCCCATCTAAAGTGAAAATAAAATTTTTTGTAAATTATTATAAAGTATAAGATTTAATGAATTAATAAACAGAAAATTTACTTTGAAAATACTTGGTTGCCTGTGTAAATATTTTCCATTACCACAACCAACATCGAGTAGAAGACCTCCAGGGTCAATACTTTCTAGAAATTTTGCAACATTTGGCCATGGTTTATGTCTTGTTTCATCAAAATGTCCTGAAATTTCTTCATAAACCTGTTTAGTTGTTAAGAAAAAGTACATGAGAAGTTATTAAAACATTTTTTTATAAGAATTAAAAGTATAATTGTAAACTTACTTTGTGTACATAAGAATTTTCAAGTTCTGATGCTATAGAATCATTTATTGCTGTGACTTCTGTAATTGAATTTTTAGTATCACAGTGTTCTTTGTATTTACAAGTACAGTCACCTTCATGAATTTTTCGAAATGTAAATGACACTCTGGTGCCTCGTGGGCGTGTTGAAAAACCATTGTTTGTTTCTACATTGTCATTGTGTCGAGGGCAAATACCATGGGTCCAGGCATAACGAGCCTCACCACTCATAACTAACAATGATCTTGCGGGTAAATCCAAGGCAATTTTTTTATCTTCTTTTTTAAAGTCCATTATACATGCTGAACCAAGGGAAAGAGACAATATTGGATCTTCAAACATACTGTGGGTATCTACATGTGGAGGTATTCCTGAAAAATGCTAAAAATTAATGTAACATCTAATGCTTAATAAAAATTAACAAAATGTTCTACCTTGACCAGGTAAATATCTGTTTACAGTAATTTGATCATATTTCCATTTTCCACATCCATGTTTCTCAAATAAATCTTGCAAAAATTCATAATTTTTTGGTATAGGGGTAATGGGATTGTCAATATCTACCAAGTTATTATCATACCGAAATTTGTATGAAAAATGTTTCACCTTACGATGTTTTAATTCTGCTTCTGGATTTTCTACAAATTTTATAAATAACTTTTGAATTCTTTTTCATCAATATTATAAATTATTATTAAAGAATTAAATTTTTACCTTCTTCTTCAACCCAATTAATACTTTCCAATAGCGCAGCTTCTTCTTCTGGAGTTACAATGTCCGTCAATAATCTCAACCCAGGAGGTAGATCATTACCAAAAGTTTCCTCAATACATGGAACTGAAAAATAATTTATTATTATTAAAATGACTGAAATAATTGTAATTGGTAATAGAAAATGCTTACTGGACTTGATATACAGTAAATAAAAAACTGTATCTTCATTTGGCACCTGTATATTTCCATGTACTTTTTCGTAAAATATCTTTGAAAAATCAGCAGACAAAAAATTAACAAAACAATATGATTTTCCAGGAGGCATAGTCACATTAAAATTAGGAACTATGTCTTTTATGAATTGCTCCAAAACTTCTCGTTTGAGTCCAGTCACCAATCCAGCATTACAAATAGCTAAGTACTAAAAAATATATAACAAAGTATCATAATAAGTTGTCAATTGTTAGTTTTGCTTGGTTTTTAAGAAGTAATTGCTTACCTGTGTCGGTTCATCAGAACTTTCAACATTCATATCTCTCACAAGACGGTGTTGCGCGCGCTTTTGCTTGCGCATGCATTTTTTACTCCCTTTGTTACTTCTGTTCTCCATGATTAATATGTGATCTACACATCCACAAATCTTTCAATAAAATAATTAAAATAAATACAACGTAGCAAGTATTAACGAATGAGCAATATTCATTTCGTACAGTGAGAGGTTATAAACACGTAAACAGGCTTGAAGGCATCTATATGCCTCCGTATTTCCGTCAGTAAGATTTGGTTTCACCATAAATTCGTAAGTCAAAAGGTATTACTTTTAATAACGATGATGCAAATCAATCAAAAATAACTTTGATCGTGTCATTTTAAAACGTAGTGCACGTGTTATCCGTAGACCGTCTGCACATTTGTAGCAGTATCGAGAAGTTCAATTAATATCCGTGAGATGTCAGCACCAAACGGTATGAAAATGTTAATTCTCAGATCCAGTATACGCGACTTAGAAAGTTAGGCGATTCATATATAGTTTACTATGGCGATTCATATAGTTTACTATGTCTATCACAATGAGATAAAATAAGAGAATCAAAATCTCAATTTTTCAGGGTAACAAGTTTCACTTTAGCTCTTATTATTGTGTACGAATTATGTAGACAAAACCGAAAAATTTCTCCGATTCGGTGAAAGAATGTCTTCCTCTTCCTCATCCATAAAAAAATGACAAGTCTCATTAGTCTAAAAGAATATATTATATCCTCAACAAGAAGGTTTTGAAACACAAAGCTGATCGATAAGTTGAAAAAACTATGTTAATGGTCTCTTTTACTTTTGCAAAGTCAATTTTCTAAAGACGTAAAAGATTCTATACATTTGAAAGTGAATGTAAAGACGCTAATAAATGTAGCTATATACCTACAGAATGATAAGAAACTTAAGTGTCCTCAGAATAGTAACGAAAAAGGTATATTAAAATTTTTCAACGGGTTTATAGTAAATTTATTATCCATTGACATTAGAAAATTTTTTCTTTTAATTATATGATGTATACCTATATCCTTTTTTTTATAATTAAAAAATAAAAAATATCATAATTTAGAAAATTAAGAACATAATGTAAATAAAATAGGAAACATAACATTTTATTAAAAATTTCAAATTTTGTTGTTTTTTTCCCTCATTTATTTACTTTAAATTTGTATTATCTATAATTAAGTATCGTTAATGATTTAAATCGGCTTATCGGCTTAACAACAACTAAGCATTTTGATAAGTTAAAGAGTGAAAAGAGAGTTTTCTATTACAACAGATGAATCAGTTAGATAAAATCCCTTTATTGAAATAACCAATTATACAATGTAATCGAATAACAAGCGCTTTTAAAACTCTGGTTGGTTATTATGGAAACAGTTAACAAGATTCAGCGGTATATTTTCCTGGCGACCTCTCTTCCACGATTTAATGGGGAAGTGTGTATAAAAAGTGAGTGTATCGCAGATGTTTACTTCTTAATTGATTTTCATAATGTATCCTGACGGGTAGATAATTTACTACAAAATGAGCTCGCATCAAAAAATTTACGTCCGCTTTGCCTGATATTAATTTGTATTTAAAAGTAGAAATTGCGTAGTTTCGCTGTATTCATTATGGTGTGTATTCTTGTAGTAGTTATTATATGAGCGTATTATCCGATATTTAAGGAACTAATAGTTAAAACACAGGGAAAGAGAAATTTTTTCAAAAATTTATACATAGTATTACAATTTATACATATTATTTATCATATTATACTTTCATAACATCGCGAAGTCTTGTACATTCAATATAAATAACGTTGCATTTTTGTGACAGTGTCGAACTTGGGACATTATTTCATCGATATAACATTAAAAATATCTTTCTCCTCAGTTCTCTTTTTACACATTCTATATAATAAACTTTGATATTAACTCGCTATGTGACATTATTTGGGCGTATTATTTTAATTATATTTTGTTCGATCTAAATCAACGAACGCGCAGCATTCCTTCAACTATATGAATGGGCATTCTTTTTTGACTTCGCACCGAACGCACCCAAATACTTTTATACCCCCATCAATTATAAAATCATAATCGTCGGAAAAGATCCAAAACGTCCTCCCGCAAGATTCAACATCAGACAGCAGGTGTGTATACAATATATCCACAAAGCCATTGCATAAAATCCAGGTCACACCGTGTATATATACATATACAAAACTCTCTCTTTCGTTCCCCGTGCATCATCTGCATCCTCCTCTCCCGCATCCCATCTTCTTGCCCATCCGATCCCTCTCTCTTTCCCCTACTGTCCAACCCTTAATTCCATCATCCTTATATAAACCTACCCTCCGCATACTGAGACCGTGGCGGTATGGTGAAGGAAAATTCCTCGCGCGTGCGATTATCGCTCTCGCGCGGGGCCCGTTTGCCGCCGCAGCTCCGCCGCCGCCGCAGTGGCCGCCGCAGCGCCAAGTGAAAGCCGTCGAATGTAAAGAAGCTGCGCGCGAGCGAGCGAAGGGGCCCGGCGACGTCCAGTCACTCCGTGGCGACCGATCGAGTGTGTTGTTATCGTTGTTCTGTACGCGCCGCACCTTAGAGCGCAGATTATAGTTGCAGTGCGCGCATCGAGCTTTCGATATTGGGACTTACTGCATTTCTTTCCTCGCGAGTCAGAGGGTAAGTGGAGTTGCTGCTCGTTGTTTTTTTCTCGTTTGGTGGAGTTTTGAGTACAGAAAGTGTCGGTTTTTTTGTTTATTTGGAGATTTGTGCTTGGTTTGGGGTATTTTTATAGTGTTTGGAACGCGCGATAAAAATATTAGTTACTGTTATGAAATATAGTTAATGAACAGATGGATTGTTACGATCATATTTATGATCGTTGTTAATAAATTGTTGAGAGCACTGTGACACTGTTTCTGGGTTGGGCAATCGTTACATTTTTAGCTATAATTAATTGATAACTGTAGTAAATTATGTTTTAGCATCAAACGCATTTATTTGGCCTAATCATCTTGTTTTCCAAATTATTGACTGTATTATTATTATTATTATTAACGTTTAATAAAAATGAAAAATTTGTTTCACTTGTGCGAATAATTGCAGAGAAAAAAGAAACTGCAAATATACTTTAGTAGAATAAAATTTTCTCTCCATAATAAGTGAATTATAGTCACCAAAGAACAAGTCAATTTCTTCACCTGCTTACGCCAGTCAGCGACTTTTCACTTATTCGTTTATCGTCATAAATGGAAAATGATTGATAAATTTTCCTATACTGTACACGGCTTTCTGCTATATATAGCCACTGAACATACCTACATTACGCATCTTACAATGAAACCCCAAAAAGTTTCTCAATCTGTCGCCCGATTGATTTATTATATATCTCACGTACGCACTCATTAAACCTCCATCATCCATTCAATTCATTTACAACCCTCGCAATACAAAATTAAATTCTACATCTCCACCACAATATTCGCGAGTGTATACTCCAACCGCCTATTATCCTCAAATCGAATCTCGCGTCCTGGTCGTTAATCGGTGCGAACTCAACTTTACGATCTCACATACACATTTATATATAAGAAAACTTTCGCGTGTAACCGCGAACGCGCGTTTTTCCTTTAACGGCAGTGGCGGTACGTCGCGTCGTTTTCCGGAATAAGCCTATAGCTCTCGAAGAAAGTTATCGATACGCCGCGTCAACGCGGCAAACACGACGACGACGACGACTTCCTAGTCCGGAGAAGGGATATTATACAGTCTATATATACACAGAGATATAGACGTTTCCGTGCTTTCCAATATAACGCGTTTTTGCCCGCCTACAAAAATGTCAGAGTTCAGCGGCCTATACTGCGCGGCGCGGCGATATAAATTTTCCCTTTTCGTCGCGCAAGCGCGTGTAATAACGAGCGCGCAATGATGCAGGCGACGCTTGTATTATTGCGAGTGCGTTATAAGAAGCGCGAGGTTCTCACGGAGAAGCGTGAGAGATTGGTAGTGTATATATAAGAGCGTGAAAGGATTTTCCGCGATGCGCGCGTTAGTCTGTCTGTAAGATACGTACAATGGCTGTGATGTTGCGCGACTCGCACGCGCGTTTATGTGTGTACATGTACACATCACGCATCGCCGAAACTCGTCTGACACGTGTTTCACCTGTGTTATACCTTGTAATTTTTTCGAAAATCCCTCGTATACCTACATTATACTCGGAGACTTTCTCGCGTTTGACACAGATTTTGCTCGATGGTGTATATATCTATACATTATACCTAAGACGTTATAATTCGCGCGAGATGAGACCTAGATTTGTTCGAATAGAAACGAGCGAATCGCCTTGTCATCGATTATATACGAGAGGGAGCGTCTGCAACCGCATTCGTGGGCGTTGCGCACATAGGTTCGCTAATATTGTATAATGTAACATGCGGCGCAAATCTTGATCGAGTGTGTGTATGTGTACCTACGTTTCCCTTTGCTCGTTAATGCCTGTCGTGCGCGTAAACGAATGCTTTCCTGTCCCCGCGAGGATTGTTTTTTTAAGGATTTACAATATATACGCGTGCAGTTTTGCGGTTTACATAACTGCGTGTATATACGCGGACGTCGTTTTTGTGCCAAGTATAAACTTTTACGCATAAATTTAACATTTTAATCTACTCTGAAATCGCGTAAAAAGGCATGCATTGAGAGTTTCTATACATATATACCTATATCTAATATACTGGTACAAAATTCAACGTTAATCCATACGGGAAAAAATAAAAAAAAAAAAGGTCTAGGCGAAAACGAAAGTTATATATATTGACGCGAACAATGATCAGCGCGCGTGTAAAATTCCTCCTAATCACGGTCGTCAATCGTAATATACGCGAATTAATAATCCTTCCTCGTCCTCTTCTATCGCGCGCGCTCCGCCGTTATAATCGCGACGGAAGATTCGCGGAGATATAGCTTCTCTCGCGAGTGAAAGTGTTTTCTCTCTCGCTCTGTCTGCCCCATTCGGGCTTGTACTTCATACGGAACACTCGTACATGTACGTAAGAGCTGAGCTTGTGTGTATATATATGCCTACATGCGCACGCTCTTCTCGTGCGGATTACGTTGGGTGTTACGCGCGCGTTCCTGTGCATATATGTGTAGGCCGCGGAAGTTGAGTGCGCCGGGATTTTTTATGTGTAAAAAGGAAAATAAATTGTTCCTCTTTCCGCGTGTCGGGCTATTGTGTATATTATCGATAGAGTGGGAGAAAAAGTGTGGCTTGTGGAAGTTATTGGATTTGAATTGATCGAAGAAGTATGATTGATGTATTCGATTTTGATGTAAGGGTTGAAGGGTTGTGGGAAAAGATAAAAATTAAATCTTAAAATTGATATGTTTAGTATTATTGTTATGTGTTCGTCTACCATCATCGAACATAAGAACAAAAGCGTTGCTAAGCGACTAGTACGTTGTCCTCTATTTTTGAGTTATTCAGTTTATTTGAGAGCTTGTTATTGATAGCACGTTTAATCGTGTTGTGTTTACGGCTTTAAATAAATTATATATGTTGTTCTTTTATAATAATAATTGTTGTTAATTATTGTATGTGTGTGTGTGTGAGTGTAACATTATATACATAATCAATTTTTTTGTTTCGCAAAAGAATTCGACCTGCTTGTAAGTATATTTGTTAAAAAGATACAATTTATCATATCGTTTATAGAGTATGGTGAATTGCAACATACAATTCTATCGCCTGCTTATTTCACCCATTCCTAGATATTTTATTTACTTATCAACCATAATTGTTTA
>JAPYZO010013191.1:0-10180 GCA_030522905.1 Torymus flavipes
TGCGCACGTGCATAATACGCATTTTCTCCCCCACTGTGCGTATCCCTCACCTACCACCCCCGACTCGTTATATGTATGTCTGTGCACGAGAGCGAATGACTCACGCGATAAAAGTCGGCGCTGTTTGTGTATACGCGACGAGGGTACTGTGTATATCGGGCCGGGCTATCGGCGCAAGGGTAGCTTTTCATGCGCGACGATATATAGATATGTTTTATCGATCGCGCGCGGCGGCCTGTTCGTGAGATCGACAAAATTATACGTGCGCGACTTTCGCTCGAGCGCGAGTTTTACACGCAATTAGCGCGCAATCTTTTCTTTAATTAAAATTACCGTCTCGGCCGAGATGCGAGATAAAACGGCGGCGGTGGGCAGCGGTCGATGTAATTGAGAGATAAGAACGCGCGCGCGAGTGTATACGAAATTTTATTAAGGCTGTGCAGGACGACAATTTGAATTTTGTCGTTGCGGTGAATTGCGCTTTCGCGCGGTAAGAGTAGTATAGTGGCGCGCTGCTTTGGGAAATATAAATTTGTCGGCGATTGACGGTGGTACTGATACGATAAGGGGAGAAAAGGTGGTGTAATTTATTGGGTGTAAATGAGTATTTTGATTTTTTAGACGCGAGAGTCTTATGTGTACATATAGAGAAGTTGTAGTAGTAGGATATAGGCTCGATAAGAATGTTTTGATAACACGATACCTGTTAGTCGGTCAAAACCTTTTTTCTTCTATACCATGCCATTATACTTTTTCTTTTCTTTTGCTAATAATAGATTATACATATTTATAGTTATCCTATACACGCAACAACATATTGTAAACACCTTTTCGAGACGCAAATTAGCATGACTTGTTTTTCATTTACACACTCGTCCATTACCCAGCGCTATCTTGCGATCATCATCAGGATAATACGCATACTCCTTTTCAAATGACTAAAACCGAGTGATTCACGTGAATCGATTCGTTAACCCTACGAAAATAAACTCGGTAGCAAAAAAAAAGCAGTCATGCTTTTGTCTCTACGTAGCTGAGTCACGTTATAATGCGAATATTCGTCTGCTGCGAGCTCTCTCTCCCCGCGATAATATCGTCGATCGCAATACACACGGTAGTTATCGTCCATAAGTATACAAACTCGCGCGCGTTATGGTCTTTGCCGGGGCGCATTACACACAATCTTTATTTGCATAGTGCGACCGTGTGCCTACGCACGTGTGTGTGTATGTACATTTGTGCTTTTTGCGCTTGATGAGAATGTCAATTTGATTAAAGTGGCAAACAGTAATTACGCGAGGGTAAAAACAATCAATTATATCCTAGACTCGGCTAATTAAATATGTGAAAACGATGATCAATCAACGCGATAGCCATCGCAAATGGTATAGGTGCCGAATTTTTTATCGATTTTTTTTTTTTGTTTCTTTTGTTTGTTCTACAATGGTATAATTACTTGCTGTGGAAAGTTATCGAATTGGGTGTTCAATTATTGCTAGGCGTAAAATGCATCATTTTGACGAATTAATATTGTAATATTTATTAGGTTTTCGAGTGTTTGGGAAATTAATTTTTTACGCGGTCGCGTTACATAACTCATGCATTGACAATCCATCATATTTACTTTTCTATTTTTACGATGATTGATAGTCGCTTACGACAGCTTCAAACAGCTTATAAACGAATAAAAATAGCGAAAAATTCATTATTAAAATTTACATCTAGTTCCGTTATTCCCCTCAGCATACCTCGTAATAATTCCATCATCTGTCTATACATTAAAAAACGAAAAAACCCGTTTTCATTTGCCTCGTGCACATAATTGTAAAATTCGAATCATATTACCTCAAATGCCAATTCCCATCACCTCTCCCCCTCGAAAAAAAATGCAAACCATCCCTCGCTGCGCTTCCTATATCCCTTCACAAACTCCCCCAGTACACACGCAGTCGCTCGTTACACGGCGTAATTCTATTCCCTCCGCGGCGCATAAATAAGCCTCACGTACGCGTTCGCGCGAAATATCCAAACGCGCACACGGTCGGACATTAATTACACGGCGGCGGTGCAAATCGGCCGAAGTGCATTGACAGGCGCGTCGTTTGTTTGCTCGCTCGCTCGCTAACTCTCTCGAGGGCCGGATGCATTGTTTATTCTGGGTTTAGGCGGTTGTCTGGCTCGACGCCGAAAACAATTTGTCGGCCTATAGTCATGTGTGCACGTTTGCTTGTCATCGTCGTCGGTTCTCTTTTTTTTGGAAATTGAGAGGTTGTTGCCGAAAGGGTGAATATGTAAGTTGATTTTTTTTCGGGGGCAATAAGTGTGATGGAAAGGTGGGTGGTAATTTTGAAGGGTGATGATGGGAGTACACGAGTCGGGCTAATGTAATTGAGAGCGCGGGGCGATCGGGGCCGGATTACTTACGCCTGTTGGCTTTGGGTTTTCCGAAAGTCATGGTCACGGACTCACCTGCAACAAAAAGAGAAAAAGCCATACGTTAATATTATGTATATGTATATATATATATATATCAAAAAAGGTATAATCATTATTAACATAACTGCACTTATAGTTTACTTTCGTTACATATATATAACAAGAGAGAAACATTTTGTTTTATCTATAATACACATCGCACGGAATTACAATAACCAAAATATCCGGTACAAACTTCGTTTTTTTTCTCCAGAATAACGAAATAACGCAATAAAAATGCAAACTCGACGCAATTTATTTTAAATGTTAATTCATGCCAGCGCGCGCGCGCACACACCGGGCGATCGAATAAACGAGCGACACCGCGAAATAAATAACGATCGCGAAAACGTCGAAGCGCAACGGATTTCGAACGTCAGTGTGCGCGCGCGTGTGTGTGTGTCTCGACTGGCCGAGGAATAATAGTCAGCCCACATGCATAATGTCATCGCGGACGATAAATCCGAGGAAATAAGTGGACGTGTGCGCGCACGTACGCGAGTGCGAGCAACGGCCGGTGCATTCCCACGGATAAACGCGGTCGATACCAACCGTATAGATGGGTTTCGAACCCTTTTTTTAGTAAGCTACTGCCGCTGCTGCTGCTTGCCGTTTATTTTTAGAAATATGGGATTGGTTATTTACTGCTGTAGTAGCTGTACCGTTGTAACTTATGGAAGTATTAACTTTACGGCACGATTTGGTATCTAAGATAGTTATGCGATTAATATACCAGTTTTGCAATTATTCGTTTGAAATATTATACGACACCTTTTCATACGAAATTTCCTATATCAAACTCTAATTACTTGGTTACAGAAACCTTTGTAAAAATCATCGAAACCAGCCAAACATCCACACCCTCGCTTCCCTCGCTTCCCTCGCGACAATCGAAAGGGGTTAATCCCGTCGACGTCGTTCTCCCTCGCACCTCGCACGCATCACGCTCATCCGCCACGCGGCTCACGTGCCTCCGCGGCTGTATGCGCACGTGGAAACAGGATCAAACAGCCGTCTGTGTGTGCTTTTTTTTTATCCGCACACTGCACGGATCGTGTGCGAGTCGCGCGCGTGCGTCTGTCCGTCTGTCTCATCCTGTGTCCGGTTCCCGTGTGGGCGGCGGAATATACAGAGTAGTAGCATACGCAGCGCTTTGTCGCCGGGGGGATTCTGGTGTATATATATACAGGTGAGAGTTGCTAGGTGTATTGTCGTATACTCGAAGCGATAATTAATACGAGTGATTTTGGCGTAGAGGGATAATGTTGCTCTGTGGGAATTAATTTTGATGGGACGCTGCTGCGGTGCTGGTTAGTTTTGTTTTTTATTAATAGGTTTTGAACGTTTTACAATAAGTATTTACGTATTATGAATGAAAGCTGGAGCTAAAAAAAACTCGATCGTGCGTATTAAATAGTGCAAAGTCAGAGGCAATCACATCGCTTAACATTCACGTATCAGCCATACCATTCCCCCCAGAATCTCGAGGACCCAGGCAAATACGATATGGCCATACCCACCCCTTACTATACACAATATACCCCTCCGCGCAAAAACTGCAACGTCCGCTCAACGTGCGAGAGAGAGAGAGAGAGAGACCACCACTAGCTCCCTCGCAACCTTCTTATAAAAATCAACTACCTCGCAGAAATCGCATGCACCCTCCCCTACCTATCATCTCGCGTACGTCGACCCGTAAAAAAGCAGACACAACCTCTTTCTCCCCGCCCGTCCAAGAAAAACCTCCACCCCGAGTTCCTTGACTCCTGCTCTGCTGCTGCTACTGCAGCTCCACCGGCGCGAAGGATTTTCTCCGTAAAGGGGAGAGCAGAGCGCGCGCGCCACGTAAAAAGCGACGAAATAAAAAGGAGGCGCGCTCCAAGAAGAGAGAGAGAGAGAAAGAAAAAAGCAGAGGAGGAGAAGTAGAAGAAGAAGAAGGCAACAAGAAGGAACTCGGGTCGTTTCGTTCCGGTATTAGTATCGGGCGGCGGTGGCGGCAGTCGCGCGCGTCTGCTACAGAAAATCCCGTGATTTATGTCGCGCGCGCGCCCCGCCACAATGCGGGAAATCCAAAAAGGGGAGGAAGAAGAAGAGAAGACGGCGGTAGGTAGGTAGCTAGGTAGCTTATGCCCCGGGAAAAGAGGGAGGGGAGAGGTGGTGTTTTATGGCTTCTTTGTCGCATAATCGCCACCGCGGCCACCGCCGAGCTTCAGGAAGTAAGTGTGCGTGCGTGAGTGAGGTGGGCTGTTGCGTAAGAAAAAAATTATGGCCGACAATGATGGTGTATAAGGAAAATGTCCTGAATGTATAGTATAAGAAAATGTACGCTTTGGTTTGTTTATGGAGAATATCACGTTAAAAGGTGTAATATTAGTGACAGAATTTTGTTTGCTGCGCACCGTATATGTGTGATTGCTATTAATTTTCGCCAGCATGTATAAATCAATATCAATATATCAGCGCTGTAAGTTTTCACAGCATCGCAGAAAAGTCGTATACATCACGTCAATATTAAATTATACCTGGGATATATATTTGCATATATGCATATGGGCGCGTATAGAGAAGGCTACGTTTACAAACTATCGATAAATAATACATTATACAACAAATACCGACCCCCCGACTGACCGAGCGAAAAGAGAAAAAAAAAACCTAATGAAATTACCTACAACCGTGAGTGATAATTTATCGGCAGATAAACCAGGCGCGCGCGCGAGCAAACCAGCATAACCGTAAACCAGGCAAAGATACGCGCTATCGTCGATCTATTGTCCTATAGTCGCGTGTACGTACGTCGAGTTAAAAGAGACAATCTTTCCGTAAAGCCGGAACTCTAAAACACGGCTACGCGTCGTAAATAAGCCGATGTATCAACGTATGTATATAACAGTTAGCGTGAAAGAAGCCCACGCCGCGCCGCTTGATTTCTAAAATACGCACCGGTGTGTGCTAGCGGCGAGAGAGTATATCGAGCGTGAAGAAAGGTATAATGGAGAAGTGAAAAGAAGATCGCGCCGACGTGTGTGTAGTGGTGAGGAGGCAGGTGAGAGAGCTGTGAGCAGTGAGGTTTGGGCGTTGATGGTGCAGATGTGCACGCGGGTTATTATATTGAGCGCACAACTTTATTCGGGATCAATAGTGTAACGTTTTTATTGAAAATGAGTAATTAGTTGTTGCTTCCTGTACCCATAAATTACATCTGATTGCTTACTAATTATATTTGAAATAATATTTATACTTCAAAACACGTCTGTGCCCACATCATCTCCGAAATTCCCAATCAATGCGTTAACACGACATTCCCAAACCACTTTGTATGATTCACATCATATAGGAATGACTTTCTTGGGCGACCCGACGACAACCAGCCGTAGCAAAAAAAGAACCGCCACTTCACCGATAACAATATAACCCGCCCCCAAAAACAACCGCAGCAAGCAGCAGCCGCCGCCACACGAAATCAGCCGCGTTTACGATCCTTCGCCCGTCATCTCTCTCCGCCAACTTCAAGGCGAAAGACACTACTCGTAATTTATTAGCGCGCTCGGGTGGGCGCTTCTCTCTTTCCCTCCGTCCCCGAGAGAACAACCGAAACGCATTAGTCACTCGTCCGGCAATTTGTTCGCCTCACTATTTTTAGTCACATCTCTCTCTCTCTCTTTGCTAGTTACGCGTAACCGATTTCGGCGTGTATATTTACATATAAACATGGGATTCCAGCGGTACGTGCGTGTGTTTTTTTATTCCACTCTTCCTACACGCTCGGCTATCGAGGGTTGCGGCACGCACTGTCCTCGGGGGAATTGTTCAGGGGAAGAAGAAGAAGAAGATCGTCTTTTATTCGGTTCCTTCTTCAAGAATTTCGTTAGGTGGATTGGGTGGTCCGGAGTGCTTTTTGCGCGAGAGTGAGCGTCGTTAATCTCGAGTGTGGGTGGAGAAACTGGGGGACGACCCGAGAGTTATTGAATCGTAGAAGAGAGAGAGAGAGAGCGAAAAGTGTCATAAATGCGGGATTTATTTCGCGTAGTGGTGTGTACCGTATATAAGCGTCAAAACAATGGTTATAGAACTGTAACTGCGCAGAGATAGAGGATTTTCAAGAGACACTTACTACTACTACTATTTCGCGTCGCCCGCGTTATTGTTATATTCTTGGATGATGAAAACACCGCTCGAGACGCAGACAAAACTACCTCTTGTTTATTTACAGCTCCGCTTCTACTCTCTCGCCCACTTCCCGCGCGCGGCAATTTTCAGCGACGCGCTTTCAACTCATCAGACTGCGGTCGCTCCCACGAATGACTGACGCGACGATTTCCCGAAATGACCCATTACGCTTCTTTTTTTCTCTTCTCCTCTTTCTCACCACTTGATCCGCGCCGCTTTGTCCCTTTTCACGCGCAGCTATATACCTCCCCGCGCGTGCAAAATAAATCTCCCGATTGTCCGCAGCGCGAAAACCATAAAGAGCCCGGGGGACTTGTGTGCGAGGAAAAATGACGACGAATAAGCTGGGAAATTGGCCATTTTTTCGTCGAGGGCGACGACAACGACGTATTGACAGGTTCATTCTGTCTCTTCACGCGTGTGTTTTGGAGCGGTAATGGCGGTCGAGGGGGGACACGCTTGTTTATTTTTATGTGCGGGGAATAGATGGTGGTGTGGTTGGGGGAAAAAAAATTGAGAAAGGTTGCTTGATGGGTTGGTTTATTTATAGAGATTAGTGCTGGATGATGTGAATAAGAGGACTAGAATAGTAGTTGATGAAATTTTGGCCAGAAAGCATTAATATTCTGATTTTGGAATAACTTGTCAAGCTTTATCTCGGGGCTTCGTTAATATCGATGAAAACCTCTTAGTCCTGTCATTCAATCGAATTATAAACAACAAGCGCACAAGTGCCAACTCCGATAAACCAATTACTTACACCTCTAAAACAAACATTGTCATTTACTTTTTTGTGTACAAGCACACCGCGCTATATTTATCTCGATATATACTTAATCGAAGGAGAACCTTTTTAAAGCCATCACTATCTGCCACCTTATCTTCACCTCGCGTGCTTGTGTGACATGTATATATACACGTTTCACATAATCGACCGAGTGGAATCCTGATAAGACACACATCACAGGGAAGAGAGAGAGAGAGAGAGAAGAAAAAGGCGGAAATCGTCGGTTCGCACTTTTTTTTCAATTTTTCATCCCCCTTCGGCAGAAAAGAAGAATTTGCCCCTCGACCGGCAAATATTGACAGCCGCGACGGGATTTAAATCTTTGCAGTTTCTCTTTTGCGCGATCCCGAATCCCTAAACAAACACGCGAGCTCTCGAGAACAAACGAGAAAGGGAGAGACGAACGAAGAGGCAGCAGAAGAAGGAGAAACAGCGTGGGTGTGTGTATACGTAGGGAAAGTTTGAAGTTGAACGAAGAGAGATACGTTATGAGATATACATAGGGCCGAGAGAAGTTTCAGCAAAAGGGGAGAATATACTTTATACCCACGTCGTTATATATACAAGTGCGCGACAAATCACGCAATTTATCGGTCGGATATATCAAGTGGCCGTATATGAAAGACGCGAGAAAAGGTATTTAATGCGAAAATATAGATATCAAGCAGATAATAAAAGTAGTATTATGGGATATACACACGCACGAAAGGACTCGAATCCCCGCATATACTCTATTGCGAAACTTTTGCCTGGAGGATTAATCATAGGGAAATTTATATCGTGCCGGATAAATACACACGTCGAGGTGTATACATATACGTATAAGCATCTCTAGGCGGAGAAAATTTTCAGCCGCTGCCGCCGTATATCAATATTTCGCGCGTAATTCACGATTATTTATGCGGTATCTTCGAGCTAGCTCGAAGCGCATAAACTACGATCGAAATTTCCTCACCTAATATACATTCCAATTTTGCGGTGTGACGTCAAACGCTCTTTTTTAATGCCGCGGAACAGCACACAGAGCGAGTTATTTCGAGAATTCGTATAATTTACGCGCCGCATTGTAATATGCATATCAACGAAGCGAACCGCGCGCCGCGTTATAATTCACAAAACCCGTTCTCCCGTATATTCCATCGCGTGAATTTCGAACGAAATTTACATGCTCGCGGCACATCTCGGCTAATTTCAATTACAACCGCGCTCGCTATACACATCGCACATATATCCATTATCAGCGTCGCTAAAAATACGTCCTATAGACAAAAGTAGCTCTCGTCGTGTGTATATATATTCGGCCACCTTGGCGCGGCCTCTGAAAAAATCTCCACCTCTAAATTATTCAACGAGACGCGAGCGGCGGAAAATAAAGCGATAACCGCACGACCCGCTCTCTTCCCCCGCAAAAAGCAGCCGACGAAGCAGAAGCAGAAAGACGAACGGGAGAGAGAGGCGCGAGAAGGGAAAGGGCATTTGAATTCCTCAAGGCCGCGCTCTCGTTGCCGAGAGAGACTGTCGCCTCCTCATTGACCTTCCCCCGGCGCGCGCGCTATTATATGAGAGGAGACAATGAGCCCGGAGGCGATAAAAAGCGAGGAACGCGAAAGCGATATGTGTGTGTGTGCCCCGCTCTCTTTTTGTTCCCCCGAGAGGATCGGTTCTGTTCTGTTTATGTGACTTTTACGGGCGGCTTGGCGTTGTATTGTACATGTGTATATGTGTGGAAGGTCTCGAGGATATTCTTTTGAGCGGAGCGGAGCGATAAGAGATTTATCGGTGGCGAGGTTGGAGGTGAGGATCCGGGTGGTGCGCGCAAGCTTTATATGGTATAGGGTATATATTCTGCGAATATATGCAAATAATTCGGGTAAGATGCAGAGAATAACTATAAGTCAATAAAAATAGCCAACAAATGGGTTATACTTTCACAGCTCTCTCACATTTATATATATTCAGTGGAAACTTGAGGAGCTATACAGGCTTTTTCACGATACAAATTGACTCCACTCTGGTCGAGAGAGATCGACAAAGTGGCTCTATAGCAGTGAACGGGCAAAAAGGCATATTTTTCAAAAGTAGTCGCTCACAAATGAAACGACGCGGATTCCATTTACATTCCGGCGTGTCCCCCAATCCAGATCATCAATCCAGAAATAATTACAGGCACGATCACTTCTTATTCGCGCCGACACCACACGCCATCCACGTCGAATCGCCAATCCAACAAATTCCCCGACAATTATTCCACTCTCCCAAGCTTTGCTCGCGCGCGCGAATTTTATCCCTCTCTCATTCTCTCTCTCTCTCTCATCTTGCTCGGAAACATCGAATAAAATCGCGCGCAAAAACAAGTCTATCCCGACGCGCTGCACTTATATATACCGCACGTAAAAACAAAGAAGAAGCGGCGCGCAGGATCTCTCCGAGGAGAAAGCGAGACGGACAAAAGGAGAGGAGGCGCGAGAGGAAGAAGAGAGAGAGAGAAGCTCGTCCTAAGGAGGCTCTCTCGCGCGTTCACTGCAGAACTCGTTCTCTCGGATCAAGGGCTGCCAACTGCCGCCGCCGTGGCGGTATTACGCTCGTTACCCCTCTCTCTCTTGCAAGAGCGAGAGATGGAATGCCGTCGAGACAAGCTCTCTCGTGCGCGCGAGCGCAGCTTCTTATGCCCTTTTTTCTCTCTTATTATTCCTCGCGTCCGTCTCTTAACTTCCATCTTTCTCGCTCTCTCTCTCTTCTCTCTCTCGT